>CAKNXH010076696.1:0-15678 GCA_932178445.1 Andricus quercusramuli | reverse complement strand
TATGATATATGATATGATATATGATATGATATATGATATGATATATGCTATGATATATGCTATGATATATGATATGATATATGATATGATATATGATATGATATATGATATGATATATGATATGATATATGATATGATATATGATATGATATATGATATGATATAATATATGATATGATATATGATATATGATATGATATGTGATATGATATGATATATGATATGAACTAAATTCAATATAAATAATTGTAACAACGATTAATATGTTTAGTGGTGATCAAGATAAATAAATAGATTCACTTATTTATTGAGAATCTCACTCCGAAAATCGAACTTTTTTCTTAGACTCGCTGTGAAAAGTATTGTACTTCACATGTGAGAAGCAGGCAATCACCGATTCGTGTGATGGCATCACTCTCCTGAAGCTAATTTGCGAATTGTCTTGCACATGGCAGAACTTCAGATTCGAATCCTCACGATCACTCTTCTGTGATCCATCACTAATGCTCGTATTTTTTTAAGGAAGACTTGGAAAATGGGTGGCCCTGAGTATATGCATGTACAATATGAGGAGGAACCTCAAAATCTAACATCAAACAAATCCAGATAATTCAGAATAAGTTTCTCCGGCGTATCACGAAGACCCCAAAGTGCACTAAAAACGACCTTCTGCACAAAGAATTTAAATTGCCAACCATTTCAGAGTACATTTAGGACACTGCCAAGAGTTTTTATGAAAGATCAGCCAAATCCAAGCATGTTCATATCTCGTATCTAGGAGATTATAATTTCGACCCCCTGCGTAGACACGCAAAACCTAGACTTCCTCCTGAAATAAGTCGCTCTACTTCTGCACAACCCGTGCAGAAATCGCCATATATATTACCGATTACCGACTAGGGCCTGATCCGATGTGTACTATCTGGTCCTGGTAGGAATAATTCTGTGGCCCTGACTCGTACCAGACCGGGCTATGTACTGTGACGTCAAATAGCCTCTTCGCAGCGCCATCTTCAGACATATGCGCTAGATGTAATATAATCACGAACATAACCTTAATTTTTGTTTTCCTTCGTGGTGTTGTGTTGCAAATGTTCTGGGAGTGTTCGACCGTATAATATATTCTTAACACATTAATAATAAATGACAAAATTAAGGAGCACACCGTGTGTTCGCAAACATCGTGCCATCAGCAAAATTCCATATTTACGCGATGAAAACGAAAGCAAAGAAGGTAAGTCTTTTATGGTATTACAATAGAAAGGTCGCGCGAAGCGTGCAACCGCCAGTATTGTGAAAAAATTGTAGGGTGGCGGCCCTGCCCCTCCCTAAAAAGTCCGAAAAAAGTTTGGGAAACGCTGTCTTAAAGTAAAAAGAACAAAAAATCGTTTTTGTCGTTTCTTGGAATTGCTAAACACTATAGTCCAGCGACTTCAGCGGACAGTGACTATATTTTTTAAGTGAATCATACAATAAATTTTGAAGATGGGAGTCATCTGCATGGAACAATAAATTGGTCATCTCAGAAATATTTACAAATTTTTATAAAACCATTCTTTTATCAGACACATCGTTTTTTGAGCCGTGAAAAATGTTATTAACACTGAAAAAGTTCAATTTCACGGCCAAACTATATGCAAGATACGAAAAAACGTTTGAAAATAAAATTATTCACCTGAAAAAGATCTATAAAAAATATAAATCAATACTTCCGATACAGCAATGAGTCTAACCATAAGAACCAAATGGTCCTTATCCAGTTGCTTAGCAAGTTTTTATTCTTGTAATTTCGAAATTCATTTTTTCGAGTGATCGGCATCTTTTTAGACGTAATAGCTGGATTTCCAGTGTCACTTCCGTTAGCTATTACGTCTAATGACCTGTTCTTGTGATCAATAGACTAATATTCTGTATAGACATGTGAGTTTCGGCCCTGCGTATATTGCATATAGGACGAATTTTTCGAAAAGCATCATATACGAAGAAATTTTCCAGCATCGCTATTCCGAGAAAATGATAAAGCCACTGCTGCGGATCTTACGAAAAGTTAGATCCTTTCAAATGACCAATGTTAAAGCAATTTTTTGGACTTATAAATAGTTGTCCAATTTTATTCTTGCAAAAGAAAAATATATAAACTTGAATTTTTACTTTTATTGAATACAATTTGTAAACATATTATATTATGACAAATAATTCTATCAAGAGGCATTTAGATAACAAATTGAAAAAAGTATTTTTAGCCAGAATTACTTTCTGGATAAAATTTTTTTTTTAAGTCATTGTTAATTAAATTCATTAAACCATTCAATTTTCATTCATTTTCTTCTTTCCTAGAGCATTAAGTATCAGAATCGAAGGCATTTTTAAAATATTTTCGGCACTCCGGGAAATGTTTTTTTGGGGGTGTGCAATCGATATAAAGGATTTCTTGTACCTAGGCACTATTAAAAAAACTTATATGAACTTATGTTAAACTTGCTAAATGAAAGTGATAAATATTAAGTCCTATTCAATTGAAGCGTATATTGATCAATTAGATCAATGTCAGTGAACTGAAATAAGGTGATAATTATAAAGAAGTTACATGATTTACTTGAAAAAAAAAACATTGATCAACTTCTCGTAAAAATGTATGTAAAAAAGAAATTTCAAATGAAGAAGCCGAAAATATTTCTGTAGCTTCTTTTGGGACATTTTCTTGTTGTAAAAAAAAAACATAGAAATAGAAGTGTTCGATTCCGATTCTTGAAAAAATCTATTTTTTTTCCCAATGAATCGATTTTTAAAACAATTCCTTACTATTAAAATTCTTTTATCCATTTTTTCTTATCCACCAAATTTGTTTTACATTGCATGCAACACCAAATTAAATGATATCTAAAGTCGGAATCAAAATTAAGCGACCCTCACTTTGATCGCTCGCAACTCGTTAAAAAAATCGCAAAAAATTCTAGCCAGGCACGCGCAAAAGGCTTAAAGCCTCCCGAATTGAACGATGTATGTATATTTTTATTCTAACAAATTGTTTACGGTAGTGCTGATGTAAAACGTGCCGAAAAACAAGGTTTTGGAGGCACCTTTTTTAAGCCTCGACTTTCGAGGCTTCCCAAAACGAGCTGGCTGTCTTGAAAATCTTTAAAAAATTCAAAAACGCTCCTTAAGATGTCTACAATGCAACACAGCTTTCAAAATTTCGAAATTGTTTAATAATTACAGTCCGTTTTCACAAACATATCATCTTGGAAAGAAATAATGATAGGAAATTGTTTTATGGCTTGAAATGTGCAGTTTTGTAACGTAAATAAAGTTCAATTTAAATGAATGAAATTCGATCAATATTTTTCGAAATAATCCTTTGAAGTATCCATTTCACAAAATACAGCTCGGTCCAAAAATTAGCCAGACTTACCAATCATATATCTTCTCAACTTACATAATTTAAATAAACACACAGCAGCAGTAATGCTGGATATTGAAAAAGTGTTCGATACCGTATGGCACAGTGGCTTGATATACAAGCTCAGAAAACTTAAAATTCCCATGTACACAGTCAAAATACTTGTTAGATACTTAAGCAAAAGAAAATTCTGCGTAGCATACAATAATCTGAAGTCCGAGCCACAAAAAATTGTAGCAGGCGTACCGCAAGGCTCAATATTACATAGGTCCAATCTTGTTGATATATTACATCAATTTTTGGCAGTAAGGCACCTGCAAAAAAACTTGAACCAATTAGTGAGATACTATCATAAGTGGAAAATTAAAATTAACGCAAAGAAAACTGATTTTAGAATTTTTAGTAAAAATCTAAAGAAAAAGGGAAGGATACTACTCTATATGCTCTCATAATATAATAACTGCAACAAATCTACGACAGAAAACTATAAATCTTGTTAATAATGTACATATGTATTAGAATGTTTCTAGGCTAACATAAGATAGGTTAAGTCAGCATAAGTTACATAAAAATCGAATGGGGTTTTTTACGTTCCGACCTTTTTACCCACAATTAAAAATAACGAATCACTGATTACTACAGTAAGTTACACGTTCAGATATAAATATTCTACAGAGTTCACTGAGAACTGGGTGCAGAATGTTATTTATTTATGTAAGACTCCATATACAGTGTACATTGTACAATTACCAATGAACATTAGGGTGGCGCAAAAATATACATTTTGGAATTATCGACCCGCGTCGACGCCAAATCGTTCTCTCGTAGAAACAAATAAATAAATATTTTTTTATTTTGAAATACCATTTTTTTTAGTACATTATGGCCAACGGCCATACCACGCTGAAAACACCAGTTCTCGTTAGATCACTGAAGTTAAGCAGTGTTGGGCGCGGTCAGTACTTGGATGGGTGGTAACCGTTCGGGAATAATACTACTGCGTGCTATTGGCACGTCGTGGATGTGGTGAGCCCACACTTGTAGTTATCTACTACAAAAAACTATCGACCTAGAAACACTACCCGAATCGGGCACTGTCACGCATATCCCGAAAGGGAAATGGCTTTTAATGGTATACATACAATACATAGAGCAACTTTTGTGTCTTATGGAGTTTAACACGTAAAACGTATACTTTTTTTACTTCCTTGATTTTATTCAAGAAATTGCAAGTCAATTTATTTACCCTTTTATAAACTTGTTCTCTTCTCAGTAAACATGTTGGGGAGTCTCCGACTCTTCAACTAAGTCAAATAAATTATTAAAATTTTTAAAATAGCTGTGAATTCGATCTCGAGTGTTTCCACTTTGTTCAAATTTATAATTATATGGTACTCATTTCACGAGCACTTTGCTTCCCGTTAGCAAATGTATTTGCTTCCTCATAGAGGAAGCATTAGTTATTTTTTTCAATAATAGACAAACCAAAGTCTTCATTTTGCTCAATTTAAAAATAGAAATTTACCAAAAATGAAAAATTACAAAATAATACAAAAAATGTTCTAAATACAAAGACCATTACTAATCTAACTTACATCAACAAAGTTATAACAAATTTTAGACGTCTTGAAAGTTGCATAAAATGACAATATTTATAGACTCGTAGCGAGCCTTTGATATGATTTTTTAACTTGAAATTTTCAAGAAGCATTTTTGAGGATATTGAGAACAGATTTATGAGAAAAAGAGTTTTATTATTCCTTGCTTTATAGTTTTGAAGCGATTACGAAAAGTAGTGAAAATTTTCAGTCCAACAGCAGCCTTTCTTCGAACCCCTCCCAGTGTGCAGCGACACTACCCCTCACTGGATTCGAAATTGCGGTCATCGCCCAACTCGCATTTTTGTACCTGCTCAGTATACCCCCACCATTGCCCTACGGCCTACGCGAGTTACCCCTAACTTGCTTTTGCCAAGCATATCTGACGTCGGATTAGGATTAGATGCGAACATACCTGGGATATTGAAATGAGTATCCATTGCACTTATACTCCCTTTGTATTAAATACTCATTGATCGATTGTCTATATATTACTCTAATTTCGAAGGCTTAGAATTTTAATTTATTCAGTTTTGAAGACTTTTAAATTCTTTTAACACTTTTAAATTCCTGGAATATTTTTGAATTAATACTTAACTATGATCAATTGTTTCGAAAAATATTTATTAATACATTTTTATTCATATTTGTGACTAACTTAGACTTTCAACTTAATCTCAAGCTATTTGAATGGAAGGCATTGATTTTTAAACGAAAAATTTCATTTTCGACGGAAACAGAATAATTTTCAACCAAACAGTTGGATTTTGAAGCAAAATGGATGAAATTTATACAGAAAGAAATGCATTTTTAAACGAAAAAGGCAAAAGTCCACGATTGTCGAGGAGGAAGGCCTAGACATTTTTTTGATGGCAGTTGCTCTTAGTGGTACCCTGCGGTGGTTGCGACAGTTGAAACTGTAGAATCTATATATGTTTCGCATTACATTCATATTAAATTTTTCCATATAAAAAGTCCATACGTTATACGTATTCATACTATATTAGATTAGACTCTTAACCTACTTTTGCGTATTCAAATTATTTTCTAGAGCATACTTATATTTTGGAAATAGAAATAGATATAAGTGGAAAGACAAAAGGATTATCTCCACAGGGGACCTAGCATCGAGGGCCTGGAGCAATTTCGAATCCAGTGAGGGGTAGTGTCGCTGCACACTGGAAGGGGAAGGGTACGCAGGTAGCCGTGGAGGAAAAGACGATCGCCCAGGACTTCCAGATGCAGGCTCGACCATAAAGCTCCCTGCTTTATGACCAAACCTGTAACCCAGCACATTTCCTCAATTTTGTTGGCACTTTCTGGGGAACCAACTAATTTTTTTACCATACCCCAACCCTAGGCCCCTAGGGAGACACTAGACTTCAATAACAGAGTAATAAAACTAAAACTGCCGTCTGGGTTGAATTTCAGGGCTCGCTTCAGGTTCTCTTGAAACTTTTCTATTTTAATTCGTACGTTAGGAAAAAACTTCGAAATACTGTACAGCGTATTAAAAATCATTATATTTAAAAATAAAAAATATGTATTTATTTGTTTCTACGAGAGAATGATTTGGCGTCGACGCGGGTCGAAAATTCCAAAATGTATATTTTCGGGCCACCCTAATACGTATCCAACGTTTTCGATCAATTATTGCTGAAGATAAAATTAAAGTGCACGCAGCATAGTAAAATATTTTTTTCAAATTTTTCCCATTGCCTCTTGTTTAAGAAATAATGCTCTAAACATGCCTCTTCTTAAACGTTCCCCAAATTACTAACTGCATTTTACATCTTTCAGTCTGCGAAGCACATCTTTCTTACATTCACGGCTCATTGTTCACACCGATGGGTCTGATTTTTTTCTACTTGAGTTGGCAATACATTTTTTCAAACTTTAATTTACCGTGAAGGATTAGGGACCAGTCGAAGGACAAGTTCGACGAAAATTTATTGGGGTCTATTTGACCTAGTCTTCGTTACTGACACTGTCAGTCTTGTCAGGCAAAGACTGCATTCTGGTGTGCCTCCAAAACCTTGTTTTTTGGCACATTTTACATCGGCGCTATCGTAACAAAGTTGATAGAATAACAATATACATACATCGTTCAATTCGGGAGGCCCTAGGACCCTTTTTTCTGGTTTAACTTAACAGGGCGTGAAGTAAAAAGTATTTGAAGAAGCAAATGCCAATAATTGTGCATACACACTGGAAACACCAGTTGCCGTTAGATCACTAAAGTTAAGCAGTGGCGGGCGCGGTTTGGTACTTGGATGGGTGACCGTCTGATACTACTGCGTTGCTGTTGGCGGTCGTGAGCCCACACTTGTAGTTATTTACATTTACAAGAAACTATACACCTAGAAACACTACCCGAAACTGGTAGTGTCACGCCTACCCCTAGACTTAGAGGCTCGCCGAAAGGGAAATGGCTTAATGGTATAATAAAAAAAAAAAATAAATAATACAAAATCTGTATTTCTTTACTAATAAAATTTGTTTATGAAGAAAGAAGTGGTCACAAATAACTTCAAAGCGTTCAAAATTTATATATTTTTTCAAATCAAACGATCCTTAAATGGAGTTATTTCAGATTAAAATTTCGGAAACAGAAAAATTTCAAAACGTTAAAAATCGAAATACTTGTAGATTAAAACTTTGAAAAATGCATCACTGAAAATTTAAAGTAATTGAAGTTGCATTAATGCTAATTAAAGAATGTTCGCCTGAACTTCTGATGCTGAAAATCGCTCGCCTAATATTGTGGTAACGCACATAGTCCCAGGTAAGGCACATGAACTCAACTCAAAACGTTAAAATGTACTAGAAACAGAAACAATCCCTTCGTCAAAAGAATTTGTTGGCCCTGAAAAGGGCCGATTGTTAAATGAAATTATGCTTTGGAAAGATTTAGGCTTTCTTTTCAGTCTTCTTGGGCAAAAGAATTGCCTGGATGTTAGGCAAAACTCCACCCTGGGCGATGGTGACACCCGAGAGAAGTTTGTTCAATTCCTCGTCGTTTCTGATGGCCAACTGCAAGTGACGAGGGATGATTCTGGACTTCTTGTTGTCACGAGCGGCATTTCCTGCCAATTCCAGAACTTCAGCAGCCAAATATTCCATGACAGCTGCCAAGTAAACTGGAGCTCCGGCTCCTATTCTTTCGGCATAGTTTCCTTTGCGAAGGAGACGATGGAGTCTACCAACGGGAAACTGAAGTCCAGCCCTGCTTGAACGGGTCTTTGACTTGCCACCCTTTGCACGACCTTTTCCACGACCAGACATTTTCAGACAATTTTTGTAACGTACAAACAACACACGACAAGCTCGGTCGAAATAATGACTAAAAATTCTGTAAACTCCCGTTTTATGCACTTTGACGATGAAAGGAGGAGTGGTATGGCGCAACAAAGCAATGCAGAACAGAGTGGGGAGAAACCGACGATTCTTACGTCTTGCCCACCTGGTGCACACATCTGCTTTCGTCCCCACTACAGTCTGGGTCGATTGAAGCGTTCCCCCCATCGTGCCGCTTTTAAATACGCGATTTTAGGGTCGCACTGTCAATTCGCTTTGAATTTTTGTTCAGTAAAGACGTGTGTCTCTCTGAAAGTAACAATGGCCCCTAAAGCTAGTGGTAAAGCTATAAAGAAAGCTAGCAAAGCCCAGAAGAATGTTGCTAAGACCGACAAGAAGAAGAAGCGTAAGAGGAAGGAAAGTTACGCTATCTACATCTACAAAGTCTTGAAACAGGTCCATCCTGATACTGGTGTCTCCAGCAAAGCAATGAGCATCATGAACAGCTTCGTTAACGACCTATTCGAACGTATTGCTGCTGAATCTTCCCGTTTGGCTCATTACAACAAGAGATCCACCATCACTTCTCGGGAAATCCAGACTGCTGTGAGGCTTCTTCTTCCTGGTGAACTCGCCAAGCACGCCGTATCTGAAGGCACCAAGGCTGTTACCAAGTATACCAGCTCTAAGTAATTTGTTCTTTGACCGGACCTGAGACATCAATCGGCCCTTTTTAGGGCCACCAATTTTTTTAACGAAGGATGAATTTCTTGTTTCAATCGCATGGTTTATTTATTTGCTATTTGTGCTTTAGTTAAGTTCAGTTACAATTGTGGGAGAATTACTTTGGGTCTCCACGCGCTCATTTACTCAAAGAAGCTAATAATATGGAATGCTGGAGTATATATTTTTTCGTGATACTCAACTTACAATTTATAAAAATTAATGTTTTTTGTCTTTATAAAAATCGTATTCTTGAAGTAAGGAGTTTGGGGAACGTTTAAGAAGGGTCATGTTTAGAGGGTTATTTCTTAAACAAGGGGAAATGAGAAAAATTTGAAAAAAATCACGAATGAGGAAAACATTTCTAAACGAATTCCAGTTGACAAATTTGAGAGATAATAAAAATTGTTTCTTAAAATTAAAACTATAGAACTATACTATCTTTAGTTGTAATGAAGATGTTCGAGCAATTCGAAACTGTAACGGTGAACATCACGATATTTTCAATCATTTTTTTAGGTCGAATGTTAAGCTCCGGCAAATTTTGCCGTATTTAAAGTTTCTACTCCGGCCAATTTTTTTGTGTCAATGAGGAACTTTCTTTTCCGATATTATTTTTTTCTACTTTGGAAAAATAGTACAATATTTTACTATTTTATCTAAAAATAAGGAATATTAAGTTATAAATACACAGAGAGTGTCATATAATCAAGAATATTACACACTAAAAGTACACTTCGCATTTTTTGCCGTATTCTAATTTTGTATTCCAGCATTTTTTGTCGTATTCTAATTTTGTTTTCCAGCATTTTTTACCGTATTCTTATTTTGTTGTCCGGCATTTTTGGCGGATTTAAATTTCCTAGTGCTGCAAATTTCGCTTGAAATCTTGATAATAAATTAACTAACTTTCAAGAAGATTTAATAACAAGAAAGATTTTTTTTCCACTAAGAAATTTCATAAAATTATAATTTTTTATTTATGAATTCTCAGGGAAACTTAAAAAAGATTACAAACCACTTAAAATTATTTCTTAAAATTTTGAAAAAGAGTGTAAAAAATTTGAAAGCAAAATTTTTTCAAAAAGAATCTGAAAGATTTTAAGACAATTTTTTCGATTTTTCAGAATTGAAAAAAATCACTGACGAAAAATTTGAATAATTTGAAAATCTTCAAGAGAACCTTAAGCCTTAAGCGAGCCCTGAAATTCAACCCAGACGACAGTTTTAGTTTTATTACTCTGTTATTCAACTCCTTGAAGTCAAGTGTCTCCCTAGGGTTGGGGTATTGTAAAAAAATTAATTGGTTCCCCAGAAAGTGCGAACAAAATTGGGGAAATGTGCTGGGTTACAGGTTGAGGCCTAAAGCAGGGAGCTTTATGGTCGAGTCTGCATCTCGAAGTCCTAAGCCTCTAACAATAAGCCACTCTGAGTTCAGCTTAGCTGCCATAAATTCTTCAGGTGTGGAGAAAAGCTGCTATTGGATTTCAATTTTTTCCATTTTCACTTATTTTTTTGTAACCGCTTCAAAACTATAACTTGAAAAATAATTAACATTCTTTTTTTCATAAATCTGTTCTCAATATCCTCATAAATGCTTCTTGAAAATTTCAAGTTAAAAAATCATATCAAAGGCTCCCTACGAGTCTACAAATTTCGTAATTTTATGCAACTTTCAAGAAGTCTCAAATTTTTTTATAACTTTGTTGGTGTATTGAAATTTGACAAAATGCATCTTTACTGAGAAGATAATAAGTTTATAAAAGAGTAAATAAATTGACTTGTAATTTCTTGAACAAAATCAAGGAAGTAAAAAAGTATACGTTTTACGTGTTAAACTCCATAAGACATAAAAAGTGCTTTACAACGTAATAAAAATCATTTTAATCCAAAATAAGAGATAGAACGATTTGGCGTCGACGCGGGTCAAAAATTCCAAAATGTGTATTTTTGGGGGGCGCACTTGAATTGCGCCAGCGGTCAACCACCATGCCAAACTGAAACCTGAACTGCGCCAAGGGTAAAAGGTGTAAAAGTAAGTAGTTTCCAGCTAGGACGAATTGCGCCCGTGGTATCTTCAGGTGCTCCCATGAAAATAAGCCAATTTACCAAGGAATTTGAAATACTCCTCCCATGAGAAAGAATGTGTGATTTCACACTGATACTGAAAAAAATGTGATAAAAATCCTGGAGACTTTTTGACCTTGATAATCGTCATTCATACATTTTTCGTTTATACATTTTTCTAGATGCGCTCAGTACGGAAAACTGAGTAAAAAAGTGCTGGAAGCATCCTTGACCTTGGAAATTGCAATTTCAAGGTCAAATATGCCTTCAGGATTTTGTTCTTGCTCAGCGCCTTGAAAAAACATGAATATACCAACTATAAAGCTAAAATGTAAAAGAAAAATTGACTGTGAGATGGTAATTTTCAAGGTCAAAGGTGCCTTCAGGATTTCTTTCACTATATTTTTGTACTCCACGGAGAAAACTCGATACCAGCGGTTAGTATCTGGATACTAAGCCGTAATATATCTGTGATTTAACTATGGGACGACGATCTAGATGCTTGGGTTTAATATCCGCAGATATTAAGTCTTTCATATCCAAGATACTTGTTCCAAATATCTGAGATAATTATTCTAAATATCGGAGATACTCATTCTAAAAATCTGAGATATTTATCCCAAATATCTGAGATATTAAAGGAAGAAGCTGCGAATTTGAAAGTGTTAAGATCTTTGATATTACTGTTAAGTATCTCAGATATTAAATTTGAATATTCCAGATATTAGATTATTATTACTTTATTAGTAAATGAACTATTAATTAGAGTAAAAGTCAATTCAACTGACAAATCGATATATTACTGAAAAAAACAATTTATTTATATACGATATATATAAGACTTATACATACATAATTTGAAACTGGAATACAATCTTTTATTTCAATTATATTATACGATCCTATTCGTCGTATTCGTCGCAGTCCGTGATGACGTATATATTTTACCATTGCAGTGTTTGTACATAAGTACAGGACGTTATTTGTGCAAATCTATTTGCTTAACAAATTTTGTTTTTTTAGACTGAACAATCTCATAAGCGAAAAAATGTTGGTAGAATGATATTATTTTGTATATATCACAACAAAATATCACATCGTCAGTTCGATGAGAAATTCAAATTCGGTGATTTTCGCAAACATCGGGAGCTCTTGGCCAACATCAATGACAACCGTGAAATCAGTTTTATATTCCGTATTAAAAACTCGTACGCTATTAGCAACAAGATACTCGTCTGGGTCTATGTTTATCACCGTCGATAAAGCGTTGTAAGTTTTCGCACTTAACTCTTGTAAACGATCTGTAGAAAATCCTGGATTAAATCCTTTCTTTAAAAGTAATCTATTTGCAAGCATTAGCTGCTGCTTGATTGCTATTGTTTTACAAATATTCACTCTCGTTGAAACAGAATTGGAAGTAGATTTTTGTTCTCAGTGCTTGGATTCGGATCTCATTGATTATAGATATGTGAGGGTGGTCCCATTTTTTTATAATCAGAGGATAATGTGTTATGAAATGATGTGCTTAGGTTTCAATGGTCCAAGCAGTTCTATAGCGCGCATGTGCTATGTTTTATATTAAAATTTGTACTTATAAAATCTGTGATTCGAGCTAGCTGCTGCACTGTGGAGTGGCTTTTCCGGAATCCAAATAGTTCCGGTATTATTTGTTTTTTCTCCTGCCCCAATAGCAGAAGTTTTGGTGGGACTGACATTACAGCTTGACTCCACCATACGACAAACCACTGCCTAATTCGGACTTGATTTCGACTCGTAAAACAAATCCCGCGCAAACAGGTGATAGTTGGGAGTACAATCTAAACATGAATAATACAAACAATAAAGTAGCCTCGGAATGGACTGAAACTTGGATTGACGGAAAGCATGCACACGGTAAACGTAAAGGTCGAGTTTCGGGCGATGAATGGAGACTGGGTGTTTGCAGATGAAAGACTAAGAAAACTAGTTACAGATACAAGAGTCATGAGGGGGGCTGAATGCAATACTATATGATCATTACCTTTTAGTATCCAAAATGAACCTAGGGCGGGGATGGAGAAGAAAGAGAACCAAACAAACGAAACAAACGCGACTCAAGGTCGAAAATTTACAAAAGCGGGAAATAGCAAATAGATTTTCAGAATAAGATAAACGAACGCATTGATAGGGCAACGTGGAAAGCACCTATAAGCAATAAAGATACGGAGGGCGCATGGACTTTGTTACGGGATATCATTGAACTGCGACCAAAGTATGTGGTACGGCGGTTGTATGAATCGCAGTAGATAGGTAGGGGCAGTTCTGGATAAACTTTTTCCGTACGACTAGCAACTTGCGGTAAGACTGTAGAAGGCTGTGAGATTGGTTTCGCTCCTTGTGCTGACTTGCGAATCACAGTGTTGAAGTATCCAATATCGATATTGAAAATCAATACTTGAATTGGAAATCAATACTTGAATCCGGGGAATGGAACTTTTTCACCTAAAAGTATGGAATGGGATATCTGACGTCACAATATTAAGTTCTTAATATCTGCTATCCCCGGAATTGAGGTTTTTCGCCCAAAATAATATAATTTATATAGCTTGTGAGTGTGTGTGTGTGCCTGTGTGAGGGAAGTTAAGAGTGCTAGAAGATGAGTCATCATCCCTCGTGAGCCGCCGCTCGGGAGATAAGGTGATGACGTAGACGGTGGTGTTGCATTTCAAGCCCCGTATATAATTGCTTGTTATTGTCAAGATAATTCTGAGAAAAAATAGTCGGTGCCTTTGAAGTCGGGGTGCGTATGTGATATGATTATTTTCAGGGCGTAAATACTTTCAAGGTTATATTTTGCAAGTTTAAACAGGTTTCAGCAGACGAGTGCATGAACATTCCTGATGTGCCATAGCATAATATTGCCAGCCGAAATAAATATTTAATTAAAATCACCCTTTGACATTTGCCGCCATCATGCGTCAGACGTCTCAAATTTCATATAATATTAAACAATTCCTGGTAAACAAAATTCCATTCTGATGACATCATCCTATTTCCCAGAATTATTGCATCATATAGCGTAATACTGCGCAAAAGTTTTTAGAAATTTGGTAAGGGTGGGGGTAAGTGCAAACAATTCCTGGTAAAGAAAATTCCATTCTGATGACATCATCCTCGTTCCAGGAATTATTGCATCATATAGCGTAATACTGCGCAAGTCTTTAGAAATTTGGTAAGGGTGGGGGTAAGTGTCTATAAAAGGAAGGTCAGCTCTTCTCTCTCAACAGTTTGTTGGTACATGCCAGATTGTAAAGAAGAAAAGCAGCAGGAGCTAAAAAGTCGCTTAAACGTATTTCTAAAGAACATTCGAGAACTAAAGCAAGCGATACAAGTGCGAACAGATTTACAAAATCTTGCGAGAAAATTTAATACACTGAATATTAAAGATTGAAGATGGACTTCTCAAAACTCAACAAAATCGCAGTCAACAACGATTTCCTACCAACCAGGAAGCTCAAGGACCTAGAACTCAATAAAAACTACGAAATCACAAACATCAGGAAAGCAACAACGCAGTTTGGAGTGCGGTTCATTGTTACTGTGGAGAAGAAATTTGCCGTTTTTCTACCAGCGAGGATGGTCAATTTGCTCAATGAAGATGAAAATCTGCTGTTGGGAATGAAGAAATCCTGTGAAGATGGCGATCTAGGCATGCGGTATTTGGGCGGATGCTACAATTCCATCGAATTCATTAAGGCAAATATATAAAGTGTGCAGTTTTCAATTATTGCTCAGTGCCTGAAAGCCTTCAGTGCAATCAACATGTCTTATACGCCTCGAAATCAAATGCTACATTCCACCACATACAATCTAAATTCATCGTTCACAAAGCAAGTTATCGTCGGTGCTGAATTTAGAAAAGATGGAAAGCTCGCCTCATCAGTGAAACTGCAGGCCAGTCATCCCCGTGCAAGCATAACCCTAAATCCTGAAGAGTGGAAATTATTTAAAAGTTACTTCAGTCTCATTTCACTGTTCTTCGATGGTGAAGAGAAGCTGCAATGCATCGACTGTGGAAATTTCCGTATACACATGACTATATCTTTTGGAGATTATGTAGTGACTTTGGAGCAAATTGAAGAAACGCAAAAAAATTATCCATTTGTACTACGAGAAACGACGTTTGCTGTTCTCCAGGAAGTCAGTGTTTGTATCGACCGGTATCTTCTGGAACAGAGTGTTATGCCGTTCCAGCTGACAAAGGACGCCATCATTGAAACCATCGCTGAAAGTGCCTGGTGTAATTTGGCATCACCTTGTGTGAAAAGTGTAAAATCTTATATTAGAGAAAATTATGTAAGTTTAAAGAGTAAGGCAATGAAGAAACTTGTATTCACGAATCTCATGCAATTTGAAAGTCTGTTTCTTGAAATGATTACTTTCTACAATCGAAATGTGTGTGAGGAAGTGATTGAGAAATGCCATCTTTATACATTAAAATTGTATCTATGTTGAGAGTGAGGAAAAAAAATCTGAATAAAAAATGTAATTTAAAACCAAATTCGTCTTTTTTTTTCATTTACTAGATTAAGGGTAGGGTAGATGTGTAAGAAA
>CAKNXH010076695.1:0-38722 GCA_932178445.1 Andricus quercusramuli | reverse complement strand
GGCCAGAACGCGTTTTGGTCTTTTTTTTCGGTCTTTGGCCGTTTTCGATCTTTGAGCCTAACATATATACCTAACCCTGCATCTGCAAAACGTCTGAGCGACATTAAGTTTTCTGCAATATTGTTAGCAGCTATAACATTTGTTAATTTTATTTGTTGCCCTTCTATAGTGTTCGATTGGAGAAATAAGTTCCCTTTTCCATCTATTTTAATATCCGCTGATTTATTTTTATTGGCGCTTTTGATAACCTCACTTGTACATCTTTTAAAATCGCTAAGAGTTAAGCTTTTATTTATGAAATGTTTAGTTGCCCCTGAAACAGCTATGCAATATTTATTCAATTTTCCCTTTCTGATGTACTTGTTTTATTTGTATCATGTAAATCTCTTATGTGATTAGTCCTAAAACTTATTTTACCTTCTGTATTCTTCCAGGAGCTATTCTGTTTTGGCCCTTTTCTGTCCCCTGGTTTTCTTTGGTCGACGTTATCTTTACTCTTATCTTCTTTGCAATTTTGTTTTGTTCCGTCAACATTTTTGTTATATTTCGTCCCTCTTCTAAAACTACCTCTATTGTTTCCTCTAAAATTTCCTCTATTACTACTTCTGAATTTTTGAATTTCGCCTCTATGTTGATTCACTCTAGTTACATACCTCGTGTCATGTCCTCTTCCTCTACCTCTAGATGTGCTTGACTCTTTCTGGTGAGAGTCATCCCCTTTGCGCTCTGTTATCTTTTGACAGTAATAACAAAACCAGAGACTGTGAACAATGAGTGGGCAAGCATTCGATTTATGGCCAGTTTTATTGCACCTGTAGCACCTTCCACCAGGCCCCTGTTACCATCTTGGTATGGTTTTCGTTACATTTGCCACTGTTTCGCCTTTTTATCAGCTGCCTTTTCTGCCTATAAAAATACTTTAATTTCCTCTAAATTCATTTCTTTTAAATCTGATTGTCTCCTCATTAAGCCTACTGAACGTAGTTCAGATCTTACACCAGAAACAGCTTGGTAAAATGCTGATCTTTTCTCTTGCTCAGTTAAGGGCACAGCTCTGTTACAATTTTCGTATGTTCTCATAATTGAGTCAAACTTTTGACAGAAAACAAAAATTTTTTCTTTGGGTTTCATTTTTAATTGATAGAGCTGTGTCCTTACTGATGCATGCGCAACATTTACCTCTACTCTTTTTAATTCTTTTAATTTTAGTATTATACTCTTTGGATTTTTTATTTCTAAAATTCTTTTATGGTAATTTTCATCTAAATGGTTTATTATTATATCTCTATAACTATTCTTTCTCTTTTTGTATTTGTTTCTTCATTGAAATTTCTAGGTTTTAAAATTGTTTCATCTACTACCCCTAAAAGATAGTTGGACATCAATTCTGATTCAAGATAATCTAACCATAAATTCATATTGGATTTTCTAGTTAATTTATAATCTCTTTTTATATATATTTTTCTCGTATTATTTTCTGTCTCTAAATATTTGTTCAATTGATCTGTATTAGTTATTGGGTTGGCTCTAACTTATGGATTATTTATTCTTGTGGGGGGAGTGTTTACTTTATTTTTGTTTTTATTAACATCTAAATTGTTTACCTCTAAGACTCTAATTTTGGCTTTCCCACACGGAGAAAAATGGATGGTCAAAGTTAGAAAGTCAAAATTTACAGAGCCAGTCATTCCTTCTATATGGTCGAACAGTCTTGCCAACATTTTTTCGACATAGTCAGAAAGACTCTTATTTTATGGCCAGTCTGACGATTATAAGAACACCAGACTCACTATCAGGGATAACTAAGGTATCCCTTTCGGTATGGTCAATACGCGGATCTTTTTTTTCACTCATTTCGACCATTCCCGAAGGACTAGATCAACCATCTCATATGCTCGATTACTCGACGTTTGCGCGCCAATCATGCGCGTGAAAATTTGTAGGTTACCGGGTATTGCTAATTGGTGTTTGGTGCCAATTTGCATAACGGACGCGTGGACCGCGTGCTGCTGATAATTAGCGATGAGTAGTTTTTAAGTATTCGCAAGTATTACTAGTGCTGTGCTTGAGGTGTTTCTCGAGTTATTCCCTAGTGATGAGATTTTAAACGACCGTATTTGTAAGTATCTATTTTATATAATTATGTGACATTCCAAATAGTTGATACTGTTATTATTTTTAGGTTATAATATAATACAAGCTTAAAGTCATTTTTGATTATTTAAATAATCACTAAATATTGTAGCATTAATTATGTCGTTTAAACTTGATTTTTAATTGTGAATTTTACAATAAAACTTTATCTTCCAGTTGTCACCTATTCCACATTTAAATTCGTGGAAAGATAGATGGAAGGGTCTAGCTCATACGTGAAGCTGATGGAGAGCTGGAACTATGGGGAAAAAATTATTCAAATATTCAGAGGTAATTGTCATCAATTTTATATTTTAGAACTTCACTCATTTGGCTGAAAGTTAATCAGTCAACTATTAGGTTAAAAATGTGTCATTTTTGTTGAAAATTTATTTTTGGGTTTAAAAACTAAATGTGTCAAGTTAAAATTTAACTATTTGATTGAAAACTGACCTTTTTCTTGAAACTTCATATTATCGGGTTGAAAATTCCATTATTTTTGTATAGAAAATTCTTCTGCTTTGAAAATTCTATTGCTTTTTGAAAGATTCATCTTTCTTAATTTAAAATCAATTTTTCACAATGAAAATTTAAGAATATCATTTTTTTTTTAAACTTAATCTTTTTAGTTTGAAAATTTAACTAAATGGTTCAAAATTTATTTAGTTTCTTACAAATTTCTTTTTTTGGTGGGAGATTCATAGTTTTAGCAGGAAATTTAAATGTTTAGTTGAAAAATGAACTTATTTAGAATTTCGCTTTTTTGGAGTAAGAAAATTATTTCTTAAACTGAAAATTTAACTATTTGGTTGAAAATGAACTTTTTGGATAACATTTCATATTCTTCGCTTGAAAATTCTACTATTTTATATAGGAAATTCGTCTTTTTGTCTTTGAAATTCAAAAATTTCTTTGGAAAGACAACTGTGCCGTAGAAAAGTTAACTTTTTTGTAGAAGATTACATAGTCTTTTTTTACAAAATAATTTTTTAAATGAAGTCTATTTCTTAAAATGAAAAGTTACCTGTTCCATTTATAATTCATTTCTTTTTCATATTTTAGAACTTTAATTATTTCTTTAAAAATTAATGTGGTTTTTCAAAAATTCGTCTTTTCCTTTTGCAGAAAATTGATGTTGATTGAAAAGTCAACTATTTAGTTAAAAATGTGTGAATTTTCTTGAAAATTTATTTTTGGGATTTAAAACTGAATGTGTCAAGTTAAAATTCAACTATTTGATTGAAAACTGACCTTTCTGTTGAAACTACATATTATTGAGTTGAAAATTCCATTATTTTATATAGAAAATTCGTCTGTTTTGAAAATTCAACTGCTTTGTAAAAGATTCGTTTTTCCTAATTTAAAATTAATTTTTACAGTGAAAATTTAAGTGTTTCATTTTTGTTTGAAAATTAATCTTTTTGTTTGAAAATTTAACTATTTGGTCAAGTTTTTTGAACGAAAATTTAATTCTCTTGTTGAATATTTGCTTTTTTTTTTTAATAAAGAAGTAATAGTTTTGGATAAAAAATTATTTTTTTTCATGATAGAAAAGTATACTTTTTGTGTTGAAAATCTATCTTTCTTGGTTTAAAAGTAATTTGTTTGTAGAAAAATGGATAGTATATTAAAAAAATCGTCTTTTTGGCATGAAGATTTAACCACTTGATTGTAAATGCAACTGTTTGTACTGATTGAAATGCAACTACCTGAAAATTCATATTTTTTGTTGAAAACAAACTATTTGTTAAGAATTCATCTTTCCAAGACGATAATTCAATTGTCTTCTGAAAAATGCGTATTTTTCGTGTAAAAGTGTAACTCTCGTTTATTTTAGAATTCGAAAATTTGGTTGAAAATTGCAAAAAGTTTGTTCAAAGGGCATTTTTTTGGTCAAAAATTCAAGTGCCTTGTTGAAAATTCTTTTTTTATTCAATACCAAATTTGTAGTTCTACTTTAAGATTTATCTTTTATGATAAAAAAGTCGTATTTTTCGTAGAAAGTTCACCTTTTCTGGTTGAAAATTAACTTTTTTCTTGAATATTCGCCTCTTCTGTTTAAAAATTAAATTGATTCGTTGTTGATGCTACTGTTTGGTTACCAATTATTATTATTTATAAAATTCACTATTTGTTTAGAAATTTATATTTTTTCATTTAAAATGACTTTTTGTTGAAAATTTAGGTTATTTGTAAAAGAAACTATTTCGTTAAAATTATTATTTTTCGTTGAGGTTTAATCTATTTTATTTGAAAATTCGACCATGTTGTGGAAAATTAGCTTTCTTCTTGAAAGTGTATCTCTTTTGATTGCAAGTTCAAGTACGTTTGGTTAAAGTTTAAACATTTTGGTTTGAATATTCGATCATTTGGTTGGAAATTCATTTTGTAGTTTGTAATTTAAATATTTGGCTAAAACTTCAATTACATTTTTAAAAATTCATCTCTTTTGCTTGAAAGTTTTCAGCTATTTGCTTGCAAATGCAAATGT
Organism: Andricus quercusramuli; assembly: GCA_932178445.1. Taxonomy (NCBI): domain Eukaryota; kingdom Metazoa; phylum Arthropoda; class Insecta; order Hymenoptera; family Cynipidae; genus Andricus; species Andricus quercusramuli. The sequence goes on along the minus strand of CAKNXH010076695.1, from coordinate 34,098 downwards.
TAGAATTATTCTTTATTTAATTCAATTAAATAATTGAAAATTAATCTTTTGGGCTAGAAATTCAACACTTTTCTAAAAAATTAGACTTTTGAAATTTAAAACTCAGCTCTCTTGTTGAAAATATGTGTTGGGGTTGAAAATTCGTCTGTTTTGGTTAAAGTTCAACTATCTTGTTGAGAATTCAATATATTCAGACTTGAGATCTTGTGCGATTCATAACATCCTTTATAATTTTAAACGACTAATCCGACTTTTTTAAAGCCTTCTAGTCAATTTGAGCCCTGGAATCAAAATCAAAACTAGTGTGTAGCTACTTTTTATTCTATTAAAGATTCCGTTCTCCTACCTGACGAATTTCGACCACGGCTTATAAGTATTTACAACAAAACGTGGGCACCTTTGAAGAATAAAAGGAAAACTGGTGATTGTGCATTTCCGAACGAGCAGCATTTTTAAAGGATAATGACATATTCGACAACATCAAGCTCTTTCCGGTTTTGCGAGTAAAGTTTGGATACAAACTGCTATTACAAGATTTTTATGAAAAGTATTTAGCAAAAAGAAATGCATTATACGCAGTGTGATCACGCACAAGGAAATCGTCAGGCAAGCGAAAGTTGTGAGCATTAGCCGTTTAAGTGCGTTAAATATTAAATAATTAATAATATTTAATAATTTATTCTATGTTATATGTACAATCTTCGACCATAATTGTATTAAATTCTAGATTTAGCTTTAACGAAGGCTGTAACGAAATTGTGATTTATGAAGAAATCTCCATAGGTATATATTAAATATAGCAGTGACTGTTTTATCATATAAGTTATATTTATATTTATGCTCCTAATTCTAAAAATAAAACTGTGCATTTATAATCACCATTTTTAGCGAACTTTAACCTATTCATAATTAATTTAAATATTTCGTTTAATTTTAAGGTTACGTCAGGGTTTATCATTTTTGCAATCCATATATTGTTTTTGAATACGCTATAGAATATGTTATACTCTACATCTGAATTACTATGAAATTATGCTAATTACATAGTACGATGACTTTTATTAATTGACGAATAATCAGGAGTATTTCCATACCAATCTTCAGTAAAAACTACTAATTCACAGAAAAAACGTTAAAAATTAAATTCATAAAGAATTTTTTCTTACTAATTTGTTTTGTTACGATTTAATATTACAAATAAGTAATTTTTTATTGAAGATTATTATCAGAATGCTTACTATAAATCAATTGATAAAGGACTCCCCAGTGTTTACATAGTGGACCTTCATACTAGTCCAGATTAGAAAATCAAATCAAATTTTTTTATTAATTTTCAAAAATAATATAAAAATATATATTTGGCTCTTAGAAATAGTAATTTTAATCGTATCAGATTTTTGAATCGACCCTCTGCAATAATTGAATTTGCCCTCCTAAAATATACATTTTGAAATTCCGGGATAATCTAATCGACCATTCTGAGCTGATAGAATCGACTGTATTGAGATAATCAAAGCGGTGATCCGAGGTGTCTAAACCGACCCTTCACAATGACCAGGTTAACACTTTGAGAAAATCGAATCGACCATCTCAGACCATCGAGTGGTCTGTCTAGAGACAATCATATCAACCCTTTAGCATGATCGAGTCAGCTTTCTTGAGATGACCGATTCGACCGTTCGAAATGATCGAGTCAGCACTTCGAGATGGTCGATTTGAACCTCCTGTTCCAACCTTCTAGAGATAATCGCTTTAGCCATATTCAAGGGCTGTCCTATAGTTGACCCTGCAATATGGCCGGTCTGCACATCTAGATGGCCAAACAGACCTTCCATTTTTCTCCGTGCAGCATCTGCCGTTGCTTCTGCTGTTGCTGTGAGTGTGGTCAACATTTTGGTTGATGCTTCTAAGACCTCCAATAATTCGGAGGTTGTCCTTTCTAACGACTCTATTAAATGTTTTGCTGCTTTTTTTAACGTTTTCCCTTTTTCATAGATACGTCCTGTTTCTTCTTTGGTTGTGGATTCTCTTGCTTTTGCAAACTCTTCGTTGTTTCTTCGAACTGACTATCTTCTTCGTCTTCTTCAGTGCCTTCTTCTAAGTCTGTCCCTTCATCTAAGTTTGTCCCTTCATCTAATTCCATTACTTCCTCAGTTTCTTCTACTTCTTTTTCTTCTAATTCCTTTTCCTTTTTCTCTTCCATTTTGATTTCTAAAATTGAGATTAACAAATTTTATTATTGCGTTTTATTCTAGTGGCGTTTTTGATTTGTTAATCATCGTTGCTATTTTGTGAATCTTCAGGAAAATTCAAATGTGACCGTCCACGAAGAAAGGGACCTAATGCGGAAAAAATCGATTTTCATTTTCTTACGCCAATCGATAGTTTCCGAGTTACTCTTCCATTTCCAGTAATCAGAATTTTAAAAGCGAATTACTTTTCTTGTTATTAAGCTACAAACATAGGCATGATAGCGTACGGGGAGAGCGAACGAGAGGCCTACGAAAGCCAGCCCCACCACTTACCACACAGCTGTACGCGACGTGTCCGTGAGATCCACTGGCTCGTGCCTAACAGTGTAGTGGTAAGTGAAGGGGGTGCTTTTCTTAGACGCATCCGCACTACTTAAATGCTGGCTTGCAGGCTCTGCTACAATCGATCAGATTGATGATTAGATTCGATTGGAGATTGATCAGAGATTGAGATTGGAGAGATTGGATATTGATCATCATTGGATTGATAGCTCTGGAACATACGGACCAAAGCACCATATTCGAAAACCAGCAGCACTGTGGAGAAGGCGCCTGGCGCGCGCCGGAGATGACAGCGTATGGCGCGCACCTCAGCAATGACAAGCCTGAGAAAATGGAAGAAGGGCCATCAGTAAATAACAGCGGATTCCATATAGTTGACAGTAGTAAAAAAAGAAAAACAGCAATCCAGGCGGGTAATCTTGACCCCAAAAAGAAGATGACTGAACATCAATCCGGAGTGCCTATCAGCAACAAATTTGAAAAATTAACCGAAGTGATGGAAGATCCAACACTTTACTCAGAAGAAACCACCAACACCAGCCAACAGACCAAGGCACCTACAGCAAGCAAGAAGAGAAGACCACCTCCAATTATTGTTACCCAGCAAATTCCGGATATCAGAGGATTCATCCAAAATCTGAACAAAAGGACCCAAAATCCCATACGTTTGAGCATCCTACAGAAAGTCTACTCTTTCAGCACTCAAAATCTTGCTGATCGAGAAACACTATATACACACTCTTCGCAAAAACGGGAATACAGCACCACACGTTCAACACCAGGGAGGAGAGACCATTCAATGTAGTCCTCAAAGGACTCCCTAATTTTACCACAGCTGAGATTGAAGCTGATCTATGGAGCCAGGGACTCCAAGTCACGTGGGTCATCCAAATGAAAGAAGCCAAGGACAAAACTCAAAAAAATCCATTCTTCCTGATCACTTTGGGAAAGGAGGCCAAACCCCACGAGGCATACAACATCAGATATGTACTACATGTCAAAGCAAAGTGGGAAAAGTACAGAAGCACGAGGAAGTCCACTATGTGTCATAAATGCCAGCAGTTTGGACACAGGTCAAAATACTGCAATCACGAGCCCAGGTGTGTAAAATGCTTAAAAAACCATCTCACAGAAAACTGTGACAAACCAAAAGGAACCGACCCACAATGCACTAACTGCAACGGGCCTCGCCCAGCGAACTATAGATTGTGTCCCAAGTACCTTGAACATGTTGCAAAGCTAGAGGAAAGGAGAAAACAAATACATCATAAAAGGACATTGTCGGTACCGAATAGAGAACTGGTACGCGACCCAAACTTGACTAACTTCCCAATGCTGAGACAACGAGGGAGGATACCCGATACTGCCCATCATCAAGCTGAGACAACGTCAACACTGCTGCCAAAAATACCAGCACAAAAAGCATGAGGCAACATGCAATCTACAAACAACACGAGATCAGAGAACGGACCCGAACAGCTCCAGGAGGTGTTCAATATCTTCGAAGAAATGAATAAACTATGCGACCTGAGTAAGTTACTAATATTTGCCACTAAGCTAAGAGATAGACTCAAAAACTGCAAAACAGATATGGATAGGGTACTAGTCATTTCCCAAATTGCTCAAGAAGTTGATGGAAATTAAAGCAAATCATAATAACCTCAATATTGTCCATTGGAATGCCCATGGACTGAATAATGAAATACATGAATTACCCATTTTTCTCCAAAAATATGACGTAGATATACTCATTGTTGGAGAAACATGGTTCACTAACAAAGATAGACAAAAACCTCCTGCTGGGTATAAATGTTACAAAAAGACAGAAATAGTAAAGCCTCTGGGGGAGTAGCCTTGTTTGTGAAACATCAAATCCCATGCATAGAAATTAATATTAAAGAACTGAAAACTACCGAAGCTCATGCCATTAAACTTGAAAATAACGTAATGATAATCGCACTTGATGCTCCTAAAATAGTAAGTAGAGAGGATTTGTCGCACATTTTCTCGCTAAATAACAAAATAATAGCAGCAGGGGACCTAAATTCAAAACATCAAAGCTGGAACTGCTATATCAATCATTTTAACGGGGTTACTCTTTTCAATTTTATAGAGCAAAACTCCCTTACTGTAGAGTACCCAGACGACTTTACTCTCTACCCATACGATACTAAATTTCGACCCAGCGTGGTAGATCTAGCGATTGTTAAAAATATCACAAACATAGAAACTGTAGACGTACTCGACGAATTCTGCCCTGACCACAAACTGATACTTATCAGATCTAGCAATAACAGAATCAATCTCCAGCAAGTAAATCGCCCTCTAACACTTAACTATAAGAAAGCTGACTGGAGCAGCTTCAAAACAGACACCAACAAAAAATTGCAAATAAATAACAGACTTGAAACTACACACGACATTGACGACAGCGTAGAAACACTTACAAAAATAATAAACAGAGCGATAGAGGCCCACATACCCAAAATTAATATCACCAAATATGAATACACCCCTCCTGAACGAATAATGCAAAAAATAAATGAAAAAAATAAACTCAAAAAGATATGCCAAAAAACAAGAAACAAATATCTGAAGCCAATTCTCAATGAAGTTAACAGACACATTAAAAAAGAAATAATAGAAGATAGAAATAAGAACTGGGGTTCTGAGCTTGAAAAACTAAATGTTAAAGACTGCTCCCTATGGAGAATGACTAAAATCCTTAAAGGCAAAAATAACAGATTCATACCACCTCTAGAAAAAGAAGCAACATAATCTTTAGCGACAAAAATAAAGTTGAAGCCATAGCAAATAATTTTGAAAATATACACAAACTAACGGGCAATCACGGGGAAAAGAAAAATAACAGCAAAACAAATAGTAAATATAGTGATATAATTAATACAGAAAAAAAAACTGAACTTACAAATTTTACTACCCCGAAGGAAGTCAAAAAAATCATAATTAAAACAAGACCTAAAAAAGCCCCGGGTATAGGCGGAATCCAAAATGTTGTTTTGAAATATCTTCCTAAAAAAGCGATAGTGTATCTAACCGAAATAATCAATGCATGTCTCAAACTGGGCTACTTCCCTAGAGAATGGAAAAAGGCAAAAGTCCTACCAATCCATAAAGTAGGAAAAGATAAGAAATTAGCCCAGAACTACAGGCCAATTAGCTTGCTTTCTACCCTCAGTAAAATCCTAGAATCCATCATACTAGCCCGATTACAACATCATGAAACCATTACAAAACAACTCATTCCTGAGCAATTTGGGTTCAGATCGAAGCACAACACTGTACAGCAACTAGCACGTCTCGCTGATCATGTCGCAAAACAATTTAACATAAATCGCAGTACTGGCGCGGTGCTTCTTGATATGGAAAAAGCCTTTGACACGGTATGGCATGAAGGACTAATAGTCAAACTTAATCAATATAAAATCAGTCATTACCTAGTGAAATTAATTTCAAGTTATCTCAATGATAGGTCCTTCATATTAGAAGTAAATAGTCAAACCTCAAGTGAGAAAAGAGCGGTTGCGGGAGTACCGCATAGGGTTCTATCCTAGGACCTGTGTTATTTCTTTACTATATAAATGATATACCAAAAAACCCACTAGTCAAGTTAGCTATTTTTGCCGATGATACGGCACTATTTACATCATCATGGCGAAAGAAGGAAATTATCAAAAACTTACAAAAATATATAAATGATTTAGAGAAGTATTTCTTCAAGGGGAAACTTAAAATAAACATAGACAAGACTGATTTTATAATATTTTCGCATAAAAATAAGGATACTAATGTACCTAAACTATATATGTATGATGAGGAAATCCGTCCAAAAACCCATGTTAAATACCTAGGTGTTATATTAGATCCTACCCTCAAATATACTAAGCACATAAATGAGACTCGTAAGAAGGTCTCTAAAGTAATAGGATGTATCCCGTGCAGAAATCGCCATATATATTACCGATTACCGACTAGGGCCTGATCCGATGTGTATTATCTGGTCCTGATAGGAAGAATTATGTGGCCCTGACTCGTACCAGACCGGGCTATGTACTGTGACGTCATATAGCCTCTTCGCAGCGCCATCTTAAGCCATATGCGCTAGATGTAATATAATCACGAACATAACCTTAATTTTTGTTTTCCTTCGTGGCGTTGTGTTGCAAATGTTCTGGGAGTGTTCGACCGTATAATATATTCTTAACACATCAATAATAAATGCCAAAATTAAGGAGCACACCGCGTGTTCGCAAACATCGTGCCATCAGCAAAATTCCGTATTTACGCGATGAAAACGAAAGCAACGAAGGCAAGTCTTTTATGGTATTACATTTTTTATGGTATTATTACATTTTGTGATATATTTAATTGTATTGTACTGGATCCAAGTTCTAACCTAAACATTCGATTTCCTTATGTTAGTCAAAAAAATTATTATTTGATATTTTTTCGCTCGGTAGCGTTTTTGTGTAAAACAAGTAGTTGGAATTTTGAGGTTATATTTTGGATTCTACGTTTAAAGTTATGCATGTTATCGCTCCAGTGACGGGGTAAGGGATAATATTTGTGGATTGAAATGAAGAAATGTAATTTTGACAAATTCAATGCAACCGAAGAGAAAGTGCTGTCCCACATGAGCAACGTCTTCTGGAATGCAAAAGTCTGGGACGGTAATCGGAAGCAGAGGTCCAAATAACCATTTTGAATTATTTTCAAGGTGTTGTTAAAATAAAGCTCAATCCTATTAATTTCGCTTTTCATTTAATATTCTGTTATAATTATTTTGAAGCATTTTAATTCCTACTAGAAAAGTAAATAATGTGGCTAGACTCGGGTAAATAATAGGGGCCAGACCGGGCGTTAGATCGGGCCCCTAGACATGGCTCCGAGGTGGCTACGTGTTTCATGATGAGTCTGGCCCTGACTCGATTTCCACATCAGGGCCCCATATGAACGAGCACGGGATGAATAGCCTTTTATGTAGGAAGAGTCAAATGAGCCAGGCAAATAAACTAATTATATACAAAATGATTATAAGACCAGTAATGCTCTACGCAGCACCCATTTGTGGCTCTCGAAAAACTTCTATGAAAACCTCAGCCAATTAGATATACTGTTCGATATTTGCAAAATAAAATACAGCGACCCGCCATTTAAGATCAAATATAAACTACCGCAATATCTAGTGCAATAATTCAGGCATAAACTGTCCATGTAAGCATAAACTATATAACCTTTAAACTAGCATGTATTTCTGTAAATATTGTACATAACTTCGCTCCCTAGTCTTATCATAGTTTTAAGTTGCTACTGTTAAAAACTTTTAAATATAAGACAAAATTTTAACACAGATCATATCAGGTTTTTTCGAATTTTTTCCTGAGAATGAATCAATAAATCAAACTTCGATAATAGAAATAGAACCAAGAAATAATAGGAATAATATTGGGTTAAGTCGCTCCAGATAGGAACCAATTTACTTAAAACGGACTGTAATTGTACATGTAACTCAAATCAATAAAGAGAATTTTAAACTAAAAAAACTCTGCTACAATCGCCCGTCCTGCAAAATTCAGCTTTGACGCATTATGTCCCTTTCTTCGTGGACGGTCACATATACACTATGATTAATAGATGTGTCAAATTTGAGCATTTTAATATTTTGAGATATACTATGCTTGTAAGTGTCATTAATGTTCGATATTTTTGTTTTCATCTTGACATTTTGTGAGTATAAATTCATAATACTTCATTTTAGCTTGCGATATTCAATTTATTTCTAAAAGTAAATTATTGCATCTAATTTTTAATCTTAAGTTTTGTACTTATTCAATAATTTATATTTGTCATTATACTCATTCTTATTGTGAGATTTTGTGAATGTAAACTCATATTATTCATGTAGTTTCATTCAATTATGAATAGTCCATTTCAACTCGCCCCGGCTCCGGCACACGTGCCCCATCTCCGTCAGACCTCACGCACAGCAGATGAGGAGACTATCAGAATAGGCGGCCGTGCACGCGCACCGTGCCAAAAGTGACCGCTCATATTATCAAATTTATATTACATTTATATTTATATACATATATACATACACATTTTTTCATTCGTTTCTAGTTGTATTTATATTGTTTCTTTACCGTAGCTAAAGAAACCTCTAACCTCCAACGTACTCTGAGGTTGTTGTTTCAAATGTTTTCACATAGAAACCTCTAAATTCTAAAATCTCTAGTCTTTCTCTGATCTAATTGTACAGTGTTTCTTTCTTTTCACAAAGAAACCTCTAAAACCTCTATTCTTTCTTTATTCTAATTTATAATTGTTCCTTTATTTTCATAAAGAAACCTCTAGTCCTTCTTTAGTCTAATTTACAGGGTGTCTAGTGATCAGGCAATTTGAAATTCCCGGTCAAATATTTTTCCCCCGACCAAGTTTTAGATGTCTTTTTGTGATTTTTTGAAGTCAATGTGTACATAGAAATAGGAATTTCAACATAATATACATAGAAAAAATCTGCCCGCTGCTCGAGCACACTCTCAACGTGCACTGCGCGCGCGTCTCCCAAGTTGGAGCGCGCCTAGGGTGCGCACCTGTTGGATCTTACGCTTTGCGCTCGATCATTGTACATCCCCCACATGTTTGCATAGGACTTTTGAAATTATAGGTCAAACCATCAATAACTAAAATTTAATAATTGTGAATTCCCTTTTGTTAAAGCTCCTTCGGCTTTAAAGAACATATTCTCATCACGAGTCTTGATAGAAAAAAAGGTTAAAAACAAGTTTTCAGATCTAATTTGAACACAATTTTGTTATCAAACATTATTCAGGGTGTCTAGCGAAATTCCGTTTACAAATTCCCGGATCAGAAATAACGTTTTTCCCGGTTTGTTCTTGTGATGTGTTTAGCTATTTGAGGATTGGTACTCTGACAATAGCTTAGCGCCCGGAAAGAGCATAATTTGAAATAAACAGTCACTTGTATTACAAAGATGAGGTATTTATTAATTCAAAAATAAAATTTAAAATCAGATAAGACTAACGTTTGGCTGGGCATCCACTGTTGCGCTTTTACGATACTCATGGGTCGAACTCGACACATGGTATGGAGAATTGATACAGAAGACGAAACTCCTGTACATTACCTACGCCAAAAACAAGCAAGTTTCTTTTGGAAGTTAATAGTTCCAATCTTTCCGAACGCGGCGCTAATATTTCATGTGCAGCCTTTCCCAAGCCTGTTAACCATGCAATTTTCGACACATAAGACACAAGCGCCATATACGTGAAGTAACTTAAACTTCCCGTGGTCTCGACTCGATTTTCGAAGTTGAAAACTTGAGTTTCTGCGCATGCCCAAGAAAACGATGTTCATTAGCTGTGATTTGCGCCTTCTTTTCAAAAAGACAAATTACGTTTTTCAAACTTTTTATTATATAAGAATAATTTTACACAGAAAATAAAGATTTGGAATTTATGGCAACAGAATTCCCGGATCGTTCAAAGAATTCCCGGCATTTTCCCGTATTTTTCAAGGTTTTACAAAATTCCCGGCAAATTCCCGTATTTCCCGGTCGCTAGACACCCTGATTATTGTACCTTGTGTCTTTTGTCAGAAAAATAAATTTGTTTATTTGTAATTTTATTTTGTACTTCTAGTTGTTTCTTTATTTTCATAAAGAAACCTCTAAAACCTTTAGTATTTCTTTAGTCTAATTTATAATTGTTTCTTTATTTTCATAAAGAAACCACTAAAACCTCTAGTAATTCTTTAGTCTAATTTATGATTGTTTCTTTACAAAGAAACCTCAAAACTTCTAGTCTTTTAAAATATTTTCTAATATATATATATATATATATATATATATATATATATATCGAAGTCGATGAATTTTAACATCGATGTCCCATCAATATTTCACCAAAAAAGGATTACTTGAAGAAAATGTTGAACTTGCGTTGACAAGCGGAATTGAACTAACTTTCAATATATCACAACAGCAACAAATTATTAGATTTAACAAATGTATTGAAATTGTTAAAGTTGGAGAACATCGGGAATAAACGAGAAACTTTGAAATATTTTCGATTGTAGTATCTTGACAAAATGAACTATATTAGAAATCAAACGAAAACTGGCGGTGTTATGAATTGGAATTTACATGAAAAACTACTAAAAAACGGTTCAGCAGAGAAGTTTAAGAACATATTTTTTTAAGAGAATAAAAAAATGCCAGGACCACGAGCAACATTCAGAAACATCAATAGATATACTTTGAAATCGAATTATATAAACAAAGCAAGTTTTAAATGACAAAAAAAGATTCCTTCGTAAAAATCATTTGGTGGCCCTAAAAAGGGCCGTTTGTGTATTCGTAGCCCAAGAAAATATTACAATCATAACATTTTCCTTCTATTTACTTCTTTGCAACTTTCTTTGCCGCAGCCTTCTTTTTGGGAGAAGCTGCCTTCGCCTTTTTCGGGGCAGCCTTAGGTTTGGTGGCAGTTTTTGCCTTAGGTGGCTTTGCAGCAACCTTTGTAGACTTCTTCTTTTCAACAACAGCCTTTTTCGCTTTAGGAGCCTTCTTCGCGGATGCTGGTTTCTTTGCCTTTGCCGCAGATTTAGCCTTTGCAGCAACCTTGGTAGATTTAGGCTTGGCCTCAGCTTTTCCCACAGGTAATTTGAATGATCCGGCAGCACCTGATCCCTTAGTCTGGACCAAAGCTCCGCTGGCAACAGCGGATTTAAGGTACTTTCTTATGAAAATGCCCTGTTTGTCAGCATCAACTTTGTATGTTGCAACAATGTACTTTTTGATTGCTTGAAGAGAAGAACCCTTTTTTTCTTTCAAAGCCGTGACTGCTGCAAGAACCATCTCGGATGCAGGAGGATGAGCTGCCTTCGCAGTGACACGAGGTTTCTTTGTTTTTGGAGTAGCAGCCTTTTTAGGAGATGCAGCCTTCTTGGTAGGTGTAGCCACTGCTACAGGTGAAGCTGGAGATTCGACTTTGTCAGCCATTTTGATCTGGAAGTTCTCTTGAGCACTTGCGAAAAAAAAAAACGAAATCTGGTTTCACAATTTTTGCGATGAAAGTGCCGGTTGGAACCTTCGTATCCATGCCAGAGCGCGGATGGTGTAGAAAGACCGCCAGCTCTCGCGCCCCCGTGCATTTGAATTCTCGGTCCCAGAGGAACCACATTCCAATTTTTTTCTCACGTTTTAACAATTTTCTAACAAGATTAATGAAATGCAATTTTCATATTTCAATGAAAAAATACCTTTTCTAACAGGTAAAAGAAAAATATTTGGAAGAAGTGAATACGAAGACCCCGAAAAGGTATATGATTTGGAAGAATACTTTAAACGAGTCAACGTATTCCGATCTAAGAATTGTTTAAAAAATGGTTTTCAAAACTTTTTTTGTAAAATAGCCTGCCGGATCTGATGTTTAATAGTTTTGGCTAATTGGTAATAAATTTTAGCTGGTTTTGAGAAAAAACTGAAGGGGCAAGAATGGGCTAAAATAGGGGATCAGTTCTGAGTTTGAAGCGAGAGCAGACGATGCTGGAAATGGATGTTTGGGTCAATAATACAAATTTGTAAACAACAAATTTTTCAATTTTTAGCAATTTTAGGTAATTTAGTAGTTTATTTATTTTTCTTATGTCATTAGTTAATTTTTTTGTTATTCAGATATATCATTTTGTATAGTAGATTTATGACATTTGAATGAGAATGAATGCGTGAATAAAATTATTCATCAATTAGATATTTATTTTGTAATTTTGATATTTTTTTGAGGGAATTTTCAAAAACAGTTCATTCAGTATGACAGTTGATTTTTAACGAATATGGATAAAATCAGGTATTAGAAAGTTGACTCATCAATGTAAGAACAAGGTTTGCATATTTTTTGTAATACATACATTGAGTTGAATTTACATATAAAGTTAATATATTTATTATGAAAAATTCGTGTAAATGTAAATAAAAGATATTGATTATATAGAATTATTTATATGTGTATAATTTGAAGCATTATTCGATCTTTAATTTAGGTACGCGTAGCCACTAGCTACGATCATAATAAACATAAATAAAAAAAAAACATAAACAAGTGTTTACTCTTCGTAGCATATAATTTAGAGATTAATAATTTCAACTCAATCATCGCACATAATTCCTTGTAAGTGTTTGAAATTCAGTTATTCAAAAATGAAATTTCAATTTTTCTCTGAAAATCCTTTTTCCTGAATAGTAAAATATCTCCGGATATTGACAAAGTTAATATTTCTAGTATAACAGTAACAAGTTTTTAACCATAAAACATCAAATTAATTTAGTAACAACTAAAAAAAAAAGATCGGCATTCATCTTCATTTTCGACGTTTTCTCAAAATTAGAACCTTTTATTTTCTGTATAATCATCTTTAAAAAAACCTTGTTCTTCCCTCTTCAAAATCAGGTATGCTAGACAAAATGTGCTGAATTTTAATGTTGGCGTAAAGCGCCGAGTTTTTTGTAGAAAAACTCAAAAATATATTTAAAGTTAAAAAATGAAACTGGAGTAACTTTTTAAATAAAAAAATTATACTTATCGGGAAGCTACATGAAAAAATGTGTCCAAATCCCTAATCAAAAAACATGTGCAAGAGGCGGTTAATGGAGATCCACTACTATCCGTCCAAAAAGTTTAGGCACCGCGATTTTGGTACAGATTTTCCTGAAAATCTCAGCGGGAAAAAAATATAAAAATATGGGACCACATGCATGTTGTAGCTGAAGGTTTTGCCAATCCAGATACGTAGTCTCAAAATTTTGGGATGAATAGCAATTATTTCTGGGCGAGTGAAATATGAAAAAGCGTAATTATCCCATCATTATTTCAGAATACTCAACTTTGAATGGCTGCAAGTCAGTGAAAAAAAAAATGAAAAATCTGCAAACAATATATGTGTTTTGTTGATCCTTTCTGTGCTCAATGGTGTTATTTAGAGTCGGAAATATTATTCATTTGTTAATAAGTGATTGTGAAAAAAGTGGAGAGGTGTCATCTCCGGAACTAAGAAACGTACAAAGATGATTCTTGAAAGAAATTACCCATTTTTAGCTTCTGACAATGTTTTGCGTATTATCAATGAGCAAAAAGTTGCACTTGAATGTTTAAAAAATTATTTTCTTCGTGGAAGAATGCAAAAGGCTTAACGATAATCGAGGCTACCACACTCTCAGCATGGGACTTGTGCTACTGCTACACGTGCACCACGACCCTAAGCCCGGATGCAAAAAAAAAGGGTACCCATAACTGTTAATATCTCTAAATAAATAACAGGCAGGCAATATTTCACCAAATGTACCGGATATTTTAACAGCGATTGTAATATAAAATATTTTAATTTTTAATTTGTTCATAGTTTCGCAACTAATATTCAGTGATCAAAATAAATCCGAATTTGAAAGAATCGCAAATTATTTTTTACCCATCCACATTGTTCATCAAAATCATTAATGTTCATGTCATTTCTCTAGTCTAGTAGTAGCTTCAAAAAAAAAAGTTGGATTTTTAACCAAAGGGGCCAATTTTCTACTCAAATTAATGAACACTAATGATTAATGATTAATTATCATTAATGATTTTGTCGAACAATGTGGATGGGTAAAAAATAATTTGCGATTCTTTCAAATTCGGATTATTTTGATCACTGTATATTATAGCGAATACGGTTATCCTGCACTGGTGCACGCTAGAGCACTCCGACCTGCTCCTTCTTACTTCTTCTCACGTTCTTCCTTCTCCCTTTGACCCGCTTCGGAGCAGGTCGGAATGCTCTGGCGTGCACCAGTGCAGGATAACCGAATTCGCTATTAGTTACGAAACTATGAACAAATTAAAAATTAAAATATTTTATATTACAATCACTGTTAAAATATCCGATACTTTTGGTGATATATTGCCTGCCTGTTATTTATTTAGAGATATTGACAGTTATCGGTACCCTTTTTTTTTTGCATCCGGGCTCAGGGTCGTGGTGCACGTGTAGCAGTAGGACAAGTCCCATGCTGAGAGTGCGGTAGCCTCGATTATCGTGAAGCCTTTTGTAGATTTTTCATATTTTTTGTTCACTGACTTGCAGTCATTCAAAGTTGAGTATTCTAAAATGATGATGGGATAATTACGCTTTTTCATCTTTCACTCGCCCAGAAATAATTGCTATTCATCTCAAAATTTTGAAACTACGTATCTGGATTGGCAAAACCTTCAGCTACAACATGCATGTGGTCCCATATTTTCAGATTTTTTTTCGGCTGACATTTTCAGGAAAATCTGTACCAAAATCGCGGTGCCTAAACTTTTTGGACGGATAGTAGTCGGGTCCAAAAGTCGAGGCCCCTCACTTTTTTTTTATTGCAACTTACACAAAAAAAATCTCTGAAATGTCTAATAAAAAGCATCTTAAAGCTTACGGTCTTCCGAATTCAACGATATGATCACTTTTATCCTGAACAAAGGTTGTTAATAGTTAGAGTGCAAAACGTCCGAAAAAACAGGGGTTTCGACCTCCTTTTCCAAGGGTCCAATTTGACCTGTACCCAGAAGTATAGGGCGACGTTAAGAAAATTCTAAAAAAAATCACAGATATTTTTTTAACATTCCTGAATGCAATGTATTTTTCAAAATGCTGAAATATTCAATGGTTTACTTCTTACGGTGATTTATTTACAAAATTTTATCTTGAGAACGAATGAAGATAGGAAGCCGTTTAATTAATGGCTCCAAATGTGCAGTTTTATCATGCGATTGCAGGGCAATACCTTAGTTTATGATAAAATAATTCTTACGCGATAAATATCAGTGTGGGCGTGTGGCCAGCACAGCGGGACAAGTGGCAGCAAAAAAAGTACCCTTTCTATGACAATAGTAATTCCAGAAGCAAGCCAAATGCCCGAAACTAATGTGGTTGAACGAAGCAAGGCCGTCTCAACGTCTTTAAGATGCATTTACAGAGCGGGTCCTTAGAAAATCGAAACCCAATCGCGAATATTAACCCGATTTAGAATATGTTCAATAGAAAACAAATTTGTTATAACTTTCTTCCAAGACTCCGGGTGCAGTTCCGAATAGGTGAACCCTCCGATTTATGCGCTGATTACGAAAATCCTAGTGGAAATTGGCGACAAGGATGTCTTCATGGAAAAAACCATAAAAAACCCAATGAAAAATATTATTTTTTTCTTTATCTCATGAAATACGAAGAATTTTGAAAAATGTTCCAAACAAAAGTTCTAGCTAGTATAAAAATACAGGTATGTTAAGTTGGGACAACACTATTGAGGACAAAACTATACAAAAATGTAGGGCTCATTTAGGGCTCTGGGAATATAATAATCAAAATTTAAAAAAATGTTTAAACAATGTTTGTTTAAATAATCCTACTAAAAATGAATTGATCATATTTATTTTCTTATCCACGTTAAGGCTCATTCAGGGCTCCCCGAATATGATGTTTGAACATCCAAAAAAATTGTTTAAACAAATTTACCAAAAAATTTTAGTTTTTTTTTATTTCCCTTGCATAATTTCAGGCTCATTTAGGGCTCCTGAAATATCGTCGACCGGAAGTCGTCCGATTTTTCCTTTGCCCTTTTTTTTTGTTATAGATGGTGTTGTGCCACCTTAACGTTATAAAAAATACGTGAAGAAAATTATGAAGCCGATTCTTTCGACTCGCATAATTTAGGGCTCATTAACCCTTTGAGGCGTAGAGTATCATATATGATACACCAAACTTTTTTCAGTTTTTTATACATACCGCGACCGTTTTCAGCTCAATCGCTCTCGAATAAACTTCTACACCATCATTAGTACTTAGGCTTCGTAATGCTTTGATTAAAAATTTGAAAATTTATTAATTTTATTATTTATAAACAAATAAAGGCGGAAAACTTTCGATTTTTTTGAATAAATTCGGCCTTGGACAGACTTTTTAAGATAATCTTATGAAAATTTATATAAAAGGGTTTTCAAAGTCGCTGATCACGAATCTGGTATTAGAACTTGAGAAATCAAAATGGCGGATCCAATATGGCGGCTACTTTAGGTTAGAATTGCGGTTTTCTGAGTAATTCACTTGGCAAAAGTTATGAGGGGATTTACGGGCCTGCTCATCACACATATGAATTGAGAATTTCAATATTCAAAATAGCGGACCCAATATGGTTACTATTTTAGGTTAGAATTGCAATTTTCTATGTAATTCACTTGGAAAAAAGGTGTCAGGGTGTTTTCAGGATCGTTGATTACGGATCTATTTTGAGGTGAGATGCATAATCAGCGACCTCCGTAAACCTCTGTCTGAGTGAATTACTTAGCACACCGCAATTCTAACCTAAAGTAGTCGCCATATTGGGTCCGCCATTTTGAATATGGAAATTCGAATTCAGATCTGAATTCATATTCGTGATGAGCGACCTCCGAAACCCCCGTATACATTTTCCCAAGTGAATTACTCTGCAAATCGCAATTCTAACCTAAAGTAGTCGTCATTTTTAATATTAAAATTCTGAATTCATATTCGTGATGAGCGTGATGAGCTGGTTGGCCCGACCGCGGGCCGACGGTCAATTCGCACCTGGGTAGTTTGGCGTCATCATTCGGATTGTCGCTCATTAATCTATTAATTACTGTTTTACTGTGCTATATTAGCGAGTTCTTAAGCCCTTTAAACATCCAAGTTCAATAGCTCGATAGCTTCTGGATCAAGGATACTTTCTGTATGTTCCCACTTTTCTCTCAAATGTGCTAAATACTCATCAGATGAGATCAATAACTTGTGGATCAGATCAGTGTTGATTGCATGCCGGCTGACTTTCCGCGTATGATGCTCACGAATCACTGGTATTTTTTAATATAATTTTTTCGTGAAATAGACAAATATTGATGGGTGGCCAAAAGTTTTTCAGAAAACATTATTGGCATTGGCAATATAATTTGAGCTAGGGCAGAAGAAATGCGGTTTATTTTCACCTAAAATAGCCTAAGACGTGCATTTGTTTAAATAATTTGTTTACAAAATATACAAATATTGATGGTTTATGGAATTTTTTTCAGAAAAAATCCTTGGCAATGTAATTTCAGCAAGGTCAGAAAAAAAATTATTTCTTTTCGCTCAAAAACTCCAAAAATGTACATTTGATTATATAAATTGTTTATAAAATAAACCAATATTGATGGGTGGGAAAAAAGTTTCCAAAAAACGTTATTGCCAATATAATTTCAGAAAATACAGAAGAAAAGACGGTTTATTATCACCTAAAATACCCTAAAATGTGCATTTGTTTATAAAATAAACAAATATTGGTGGGTTAGAAACTTTTTTTTAGAAAAAATCATTGGCAATGTAATTTCAGCAAGGTCAGAAGAAAAAATTATTTCTTTTCCGTTGAAAACACCAAAAATGTACATTTGTTTATATAAATTGTTTATAAAATAAACAATATTGATGGGTGGGAAAAAAGTTTCCAGAAAACGTTATTGCCAATATAATTACAGAAAATACAGAAGAAAAAACGGTTTATTTTCACGTAAATTGCCCTAAAACGTGCATTTGTTTATATAATTTGTTTATAACATAAACAAATATTGGTGGGTTGGAAATTTTTTTTCAGAAAAAATCATTGGCAATGTAATTACAGCAAGGTCAGAACAAAAAATGATTTCTTTTCGCTTACAATTGCCCAAAATGTGCATTTGTTTATATAATTTGTTTATAAAATAAAAAAATTACAAGTAATTTCAAATGTTCATGTCGACGCTACATTCTAACGATAAAAGCTAGCGATTGCAGGGCAGAAATATACTTGAAAGGCGAATAAACTCTAATGTTGATTATTTATTGACACAATTTGTTTATAACAATTAAACATGCAGGTTAACCATTTTTTTATCTTTCCGATACCCTTGTGCATTAAACTGGACGAGACATATAAAAAAAATTATATCTAGAAGATAAAAAATAAAATTTAAAAAATCGACATTTTTTCCGTTGTTTGCATTAACATAAAAATTAAATAAACAAAAAAATAAAAAATCTACTCTCACCATTTTTTTAAGAATTTAGTTCTGAATTTAAAAAAAAAAAACTAAAATCGGTGCAAAATTGCGTTCTAAATGTCATTTTGAACCTCGATTTCCGATTTCACCCCACTGTGCGTGGGGGCGGAAAGGCACCCCTGTGACTGGTTACAAAAGTTACCGATCTATTACCATAATTTTAAAAAATGTATGAAAAGATTGATGAATTACCATAATTCCTAAAATTTATGGAATTTTTCAAAAATGTATTAAATTTGTTGAAATTTTTAAATATTTATTAGGTTTGAGAAATCTAATGAAATTTTTGGATATTTATGAAAGTTGTGGAAATTTATGATAACTCACGGATAATTATTACGTTATTAAAAATATGCCGGAAGAGAAAATTAAAATCCGGCAAAATCTGCCGGAAGAGAAAATTAAGATCCGGCAAGGAATACAGATATGTACAGATACTACAGATGACACATAACTTCCATCTGTCACCAATATCTCCCTTTAACTTTCTATTGTCCGACATATTTTTGCAAATATGAATTTTTTAACTCGTTGCAATTAATCTAGAATTATTTGGAAATAATAATAAATCGTTTGAAATTCATAATAAATTCCTTGGAATTCAAATTAGTACACGATAAAATATGCCGGAAGAGAAAATTAAAATCCGGCAAAATATGCCGGACGAGAAAATTAAAATTTGGCATATTTTGCCGGAACAGAATATTCGACCTAAAATAATTTAATTTCAGACAAATTTTCACCTGCCTTTGGGCCAGAAGTTTTTTGTAAATTTTCTCAAAAATTGTCCTATTGGTATTTGCAACATGTATATAATAATATTAGGTAATCAGGGTTATTAAAATAAAAGTAATAAAAAATAAAAACAAAATATGTCGTGTGTGAGTTGTGAAAACCTGTAAGACTAGAGAAACATTTTTGTGTAATGCTGGCCCAAAAAATATAGGTGACAAGTTGTTTTTTAAAAAAAAGTTCAAAACCAATACAGAATTGTCAGCTCTGGGCTGTTTAAAAAAATTTTCACGGTTTGTACCACTATGTGCTAGAAAGAGAATTTAACCAAATTTTGTCGTAAAAAGTAAAAAATGCATGTCTCACACGTTGCCATAGGAAACAATTATATGTATTTCAGCCCTAAACAATTCTGTGACATCTGTTGGATCAGTTTGTCCGATTTCATATGAAGTCGGTCTTTCAAGAAAATCATGAAATTATATATAACTTACCACGATTGTCCTAAATGAAAACGGCATCCAATGTGACCGTCCACGAAGAAAGGGACCTAATGCGGAAAAAATCGAATTTCATTTTCTTACGCCAATCGATAGTTCGCGAGTTACTCTTTCATCTCCAGCAATCAGAAATTGATTAAGGCAGCCCCACCACTTACTACACAGTTGTACGCGACGTCATTGAGGCTCAAATGGATGGAAATTGCAAAGTCGATTACGGTGTTTCGGTTGCATAAATCGGCTCATAATTAAAAGTTGAAATTGAATAGTATTCTTGTAGAAACTGTAGTAAACCGCAAGCGTCTTTCGTCTATAATAAACGTAACATATCTGAACAGGACAAAGAATAATCCAACGTAAGAAAGAATTGGTGGCCCTGAAAAGGGCCGATTGATTTTTTTGTTAAAGGCGAAGAAACTATAATTAACCGCCAAACCCATAAAGGGTACGTCCTTGACGTTTCAGAGCATAGACGACGTCCATGGCGGTGACGGTCTTCCTTTTGGCGTGCTCGGTGTAGGTGACAGCATCACGGATGACATTTTCCAGGAACACCTTCAGGACACCTCGGGTTTCCTCGTAGATCAAGCCAGAGATACGCTTGACTCCTCCACGTCGAGCCAGACGGCGAATAGCTGGCTTCGTGATTCCCTGGATGTTATCACGCAAAACTTTACGATGACGTTTTGCTCCTCCTTTTCCCAACCCTTTTCCTCCTTTACCACGGCCAGTCATTTTTCAGGTAGTACTACGTCAACGAAGGTGAACGAAGAATGATGAAATTGCCGGTTCTGGCGCTAGTTTTATGCACACCGCGAATCCTATCCCCTCCATGATGCCGGTAGCCAATGATTGTTTCGTCCTCCCTTCTCTAGTACCCCAGTAAATCAGCGACGCGAGCTCCCTTCTTCGTCACCCTATCCAACGAGCGACGCGTACTCCCTTCCCTAACGCCACTGCTTGAAAATGGATAAATAAGCGCGTTTTATGGCCTCGCTTCATTCTATTTTTGAACTTTCGCGGTGACATAGTTCTCGATTTTGAAATGGCTCGTACCAAGCAAACCGCTCGTAAATCTACCGGTGGAAAGGCACCAAGGAAGCAGCTGGCCACCAAAGCCGCTCGCAAGAGTGCACCAGCAACTGGAGGAGTCAAGAAACCTCACCGTTACAGGCCAGGAACCGTCGCTCTTCGTGAGATCCGTCGTTACCAGAAGAGCACTGAGCTTTTGATCCGCAAATTGCCTTTCCAACGTCTCGTTCGTGAAATCGCTCAAGACTTCAAGACTGACTTGCGTTTCCAGAGCTCTGCTGTAATGGCTCTCCAGGAAGCCAGTGAAGCTTACTTGGTTGGACTTTTCGAAGATACCAACTTGTGCGCTATTCACGCCAAGAGAGTCACCATCATGCCCAAAGATATCCAATTGGCTCGCCGAATCCGAGGAGAACGTGCTTAATTCCGACCTGCGCAAAACATAAACAATCGGCCCTTTTCAGGGCCAACAAATATTTCTGACGAAGGTTGTACCTATTTTTCTACCAAACATGCTTTCTGTTTATGAGTTAAATGTGTGTGCCATGCCTCTTATTTCGTACTTAATGCTACTATAACTTACGTCTTAAATTCTTTTTTTATTTGTCACAGTCTTTAATTGAACATTTCTTTCATTTGGTGAGGAGCTGCTCCCCTATTAACGAAGCTAAGAACTTGTCCATTTCGGTTTTGTTACTTTAATAACAAAGCAGTATGCGTGTTTATGACTGCTAATATTACGTCCATATGGGATATTTTCATGTTACATTTCTTATTATTTCATCACATATTTGTGAGGTACCCACATTTTCGACGCGTTATCTTGCATAATAATCCTTTTTTCACGACATTTCAAGATTTTCAGCGGAACAATATTATCTCTGAACATCTGTTTCAAAAATCCTGACCCCTCTACAAATAATTGAATATCTCAATCAAGAAAAATCGCTTAAAAAAGGGAAAATCCTCATTTCATTGCGAATAAATACAATATCATTTGATTGCGATGCGATTATAAGTTTCGATGCAAATTCGCAGTGAAGGTGAAAAAACGTGGATAAAAGCACCTTTTATAACTCGGTCAGCTTTCGACCGTACTATTTCGTGGAAAAATGCATGAATTTTTTGGCAAAAAATCGAGTAGTTAGCTTGAAGTTTTATTTATGAGTACGTTTTCGAAAAATTCAAAAATATTTATAACTTTGGTGTCGGCAGTAAATAAAAGCGAAGGATGCTATCTCAGCTTCTAATCAAGCTGAAAGGCTCTACTCAGGCCTACAATTTTTCAAAAAAATCAACAAATGCAATGGTAGGGTTTGAAATTCAGTTAATTACATCAATAACACGCTATTGCATATTATTTTTTTTTGGGACTGGAGGCACAAAAGAAATGGATGATACTCTCAGCGGGTTCCAGGGTATCGATATCTTGCTTGATCCGTCGCCTCATAAAGTGACCTTTTTTTTTTCTTCAACTTTCGTACATCTGGTAGAATGTGCCGCGTGGGTCAACAAAAAAAACAGAAAAAAATAATATGAAATAGCATGTTATTGATGTAATTAACAAATTTTATAAACCCACCATTGAATTTATTGATTTTTTTGAAAAATGTTAGGCCTCAGTAGAGCCTTCCAGCTTGATTAGAAGCTGAGTTAGCATCCTTCGCTTTTATTTACTGCCGACACTAAAGTTATAAATATTTTTCAATTTTTCGAAAACGTGCTCATAAATAAAGCTTCAAGCTAACTACTCAATTTTTTGCCAAAAAATGCATGCATTTTTCCACCAAACAGAACGGTCGAAAGTTGACCAAGTTGTAAAAGGTGCTTTTAACCACGTTTTTTCACCTTCACTGCGAATTTGCATCGGAACTTATGGGCGCATCGCAATCCAATGACATTGTACTTATTCGTAATGAAATGAGGATTGACAAGACGATTTTCCTTTTTTTGAACGATTTCTTTTGATTGATATATTCAATGATTTGTAGAGGGGCCAGGATTTTTGAAACAGATGAGCATCGATGTCACCAATGTATCGAGAGAAAAACCTCTGTTTTCGATGTTTTATTAAAAAATCTTCTAAATCTCTTAGGATACCTTATCATTGAGATAAATTTCGTGATACTATTATTTATTTAATTGAAATTGATTAGACGGTTGCGCCGCCGCTGATGTGAATTCCGCGTATCGGCGCGTCAAAGTATTACGTATTCTTGAGTATATTTACATGGTACCGGATTTCTTCAAAGAAAACCCCGAGCCACAAAAGTACGTTGATTCGGTGTTGTTTTGAGTAGCAACAATAATGAGACACTGAAGAATAATAACGCAGATATGCTTATGTTATTGTTTTACACATGAAGTATTCTCATTTTCAGACATAAAATCTGATTTTGAGAACATAACAAAGCTGCAAAAAAACGGGATACTTAGAACTAATAAGAAAAACAGGTGCTAATTACCGAAACTAAAACCTTCTCCATTTCTGTTTATGAATTCAGTAAGAAAGCAATATGCGTATTTATGTCAGCTGATATTGAGCCTGTATTGAATATTTTGTTCTTACAATTTTTATTATTTCATCACATGATTGTAGTCACACTATTTGGAAGGGGGTGTAGGGATGTCATGCAAAATATTGGTTTTCAAAAAACGGTGTATTTCTAGGAGATCTACAACTTCTATTTGAAGCTTTTTTGTAATTTTTAATTATTTACTGAAATTAAGCGGAAAGACATAGCATTCTTATGATTTTTTGGGGTTTTGACCTTGAAAATCGAATGTGCGCCTATTTTCTCTGTCGTATTTGTAATCAGCACCTCAAAATGCATAGGTCTACGAAGTTTCAAATTAATCTGAGGTATTCGATTTTCGGAAGTTTCCTCCTGAAATTTCGGCACAAATAGCCAAATTTTAGTATCTGAGAGCTTTTAGTACCGAAATTTCGGTACGAATACCCAAAATAGTATCTGCCAGCTATTCGTATCGAAATTTCGGTACACGTAGACACTTCCTTTTTAAATTATAATTTTTTGTAATATGAGTTCAATTTTTATTATTAGACTGAACCGAAAATTGATTACATTTAAAAATATATCAAATTTTTGTCGGTCTG
The DNA here is from genome assembly GCA_932178445.1 of Andricus quercusramuli. Lineage (NCBI taxonomy): Eukaryota > Metazoa > Arthropoda > Insecta > Hymenoptera > Cynipidae > Andricus > Andricus quercusramuli. The sequence goes on along the minus strand of CAKNXH010076695.1, from coordinate 10,046 downwards.
CAGCTTGAGATAGGTTTTTGCAAATCATGAACCAGTGCTGAAAACAAAAATTTCTTCGATAAATGATTCTTTTAATTAAAATAATCAAATATTTATACTAAAGAAAAAACCTTTTTAGTGTTTACAGTTTTAAAAAAATATTGTTTGCATTCACAATAACTGAAAAAAGTATATATTTCTGGATAACAAATTTTGGTTGAAAATGTACATAGTACCTATTTTTTTTTAATTACAACAAATGTTCTGAAAAACCTAATTGTTGATTAGAAAGAAACTTCAATGTAAATTAGCCTGCAAGGTTGGTTTGTATAATGTTTGGTTCGAAGGCAATATGCGTGTGAACTTAGCCCCCCACTTTCAAAATTTCGATTCTTTTTTTAAAGTTCTGACATCCTTTTGAATAGTTCTACAGTTCCTGATAACTTTTAGAAATAGTTCCGGCATATAAATACTCTAAAAATGGATTTTTCAAAATTGGGGGCTAAGTTCACGTTCCCCTGCACTTTTCGAAAAATGAAGTTTTTTTTAGAGTTCTGGGTAGATTTAGCATAGTTCTAGAGTTCCTGATACTTATTAAAAATATTTCCCAAAAATTAGACCCAAAAAAAAATTTTCAAAAAAAAAGAGCCAGCCTCCAACTTTTAAAAAAATCAACTTTTTCTTCAATATTCCTGTATTTCCAAGAGAGTTCTGGAGTTCTATCACAAAATAATTACGAAAAACTTGAAAACTCGATAGTTACACAATTTCGAAAATCCCAAAATTACAGAGAAATTTTTCGAAATAGTTCCAGGAGTTCTGATCAGAGTTCTGGTAGCCCCCTGAATAGTTCTAACAAAAAGTCCAGTAAAATTTTCCGATTAACTCAAAATCCAAAAACCTACAACAATTTACACATACCCAACAAATTTTGAAATTCGAAACTTTGAGAGTTCCAGGAGTTCTGATCAAAGTTCTGGTGGCCTCCTGAATAGTTCTACAAAAAACTCTAGTAACATTTTTCGGTAAACTCAAAATCCAAAAACCTACAACACTTTACACATGCCCAACAAATTTTGAAATTTAATATTTTGAGAGTTCCAGGAGTTCTGATCAGAGTTCTGGTAGCTCCGGAATAGTTCTACAAAAAAGTCTGATAACATTTTTCGGTAACCTCAAAATCCAAAAGCTTCAACATTTTACAATTTACACATACCCAACAAATTTTGAAATTCAAAATTTTGAGAGTTCCAGGAGTTCTGATCAGAGTTCTGGTAGCCCCCTGAATAGTGTTCTACAAAAAAGTGTAGTAACATTTTTCGGTAAACTCAAAATCCAAAAACCTACAACACTTTACAGTTTACACATACCCAACAAATTTTGACATTAGAAATTTTGAGAGTTCCAGGAGTTCTGATTAAAGTTCTGGTAGCCCCCTGAATAGTTCTAACAAAAAGTCTAATAAAATTTTCCGATAAGCTCAAAATCCAAAAACCTACAACACTTCACACATACCCAACGAATTTTGAAATTCGAAATTTTGAGAATTCCAGGAGTTCTGATCAAAGTTCTGGTAGCCCCCTGAATAGTTCTACAAAAAAGTCTCATAATATTTTTCGGTAAACTCAAAATCCAAAAACCTACAACACTTTACAGTTCACACATAACATTGTAAGTTTTTGGATTTTGAGTTTATAGGAAAATTGTATTAGACTTTTCGTTAGAACTATTCAGGGGACTATCAGAACTCTGATCAGAACTCCTGGAACTCTCAAAATTTGCTGAGTATGTGTAAATTGTTGTAGGTTTTTGGATTTTGAGTTTATCGGAAAATGTTACTGGACTTTTTTGTAGAGCTATTTAGGGGGCTACCAGAACTCTGATCAGAACTCCTGGAACTCTCAAAATTTCGAATTTCGAAATTTGCTGGGTATGTGTTAATTGTCGTAGGTTTTTGGATTTTGAGTTTATCGGAAAATTTTATTGGACTTCTTGTTAGAACTATTCAGGGGGCTACCAGAACTCTGATCAGAACTCCTGGAACTACTTCGAAAAATTTCTCTGTAATTTTGGGATTTTCGAAATTGTGTAACTATCAAGTTTTCAAGTTTTTCGAAATTATTTTGTGATAGAACTCCAGAACTCTCTTGGAAATACAGGAATATTGAAGAAAAAGTTGATTTTTTTTAAAGTGGGGGGCTGGCTCTTTTTTTTGAAAATTTTTTTTTTGGGTCTAATTTTTGGGAACTATTTTTAATAAGTATCAGGAACTCTAGAACTATGCTAAATCTACCCAGAACTAAAAAAAAACTTCATTTTTCGAAAAGTGCGGGGGAACGTGAACTTAGCCCCCTTTTTATACCATTAAGCCTTTTCCCTTCCGGGGTAGGCGTGACTTGTTCGGTTGGAAAGTAGTGGAATAGGTATATAGGTATGAGGTTGATCGGTATATGGGTATAGGGTGGATGGGTATGTAGGTGTTATGTATAGATGTTTTAGATTGATCTGGAGTTCTCGTGTTATTTATATAAATTACACGTTCACTCCGCAACACTGCTCCGACCCAGGTTGCTGATCAATCTCTCTAGCGATCACCCCAAATGAGGAGCCTCACAAAATTATTATGTATGGTTCCCCACTTGGGCCCATTAGAATCCAAGGTCTTTGTTTCAGGCATCATTCACTCTATTGTCACTCTGTTTATAAACTATTTGTCGCCACATATTTCTGTCCTGGCATACTACTCTAGCTTCATTCACGTCCATGCATTTTTGCATGCAGGCTCTTGTATTTCTATGGCTTCTTATGTCTCTTCGTATTAGTGTCTCATTCACAGATTCTAACCATTCTTTCGGCGGTCTACCTCTGAGCATTCTGCCATTTACTTTACCTTTATACACTTGCTTGGTCAGTCGTTCATCTTTCATTCTTTCAAGATGTCCGAACCACCTTAGCTGATTTCTTTCCCATATGTCAACTAGTGTCTCCCCTGTACCACATTCTTCGAGGATTGTCTCGTTTCGTACTTTGTCCATCAGTGTTTTCCCGCATATTATGCGCAGAGGTTTCATGCCGATCGCGTTGATTTTACTCCTGTCTTTTTCTTGGCAGGTCCATGTCTCGCTACCGTATAGTACAGTCGGTACGAAAATAGAGTTATGTATGGCCATTTTAGCTTTTTCTGATCTGTTTTTATTTGTGAGGATGGACCTTGCTCTACCGATAACTTGCTTACCCTTATTTATCCGCCTATCTAATTCCCCATCTATTTTTCCGTCGTTAGTGAATAGACTACCTAGATATACGTACTTGTCAACTTGTTCTAATTTCTCATCATTTAGAACTATGTTGCATATTGTTTTCTCACTTTTTCCCTCAAACACCATGACTTTCGTTTTATTCACGTTAATTTTGAGGTCCATGTTCTTCATGCTTGTATTAAGTTTATTCAACATTCTTTGCAAGTCTTCGACTGATTCTGCCATAACAATCTTGTCATCCGTGAAAGCCAACCCACGTACCTTGACGGTTTCGAGATCTACACCTTTTTCGTCGAAGAGGGCAGTTCTAAGACACTTATCCATGAATATGATAAAAAGCCACGAGGACATAACGCATCCTTGTTTCACGCCTTGCATAATATCGAACCATTCACTCTTTTTCCCATTTAACCTTACACTCGCTTTACTACCTGTATATATTGTTTTTATTGCTTGTAGGAGCCCTCCATTCACTCCATACTCTTTAAGGACTTCCCAAAGTTTACTTCTATTTACCGTGTCGAATGCTTTTTCTAGATCGATAAATGCACAGAAGACTTTCTTTCCTACTCTCAAAATTTTTTCTGCGACCTGTCTTAGGCTAAATATCTGATCCGTACATGATCTTCCTGGCATAAATCCACTTTGGACTTCCCAATTTTGAAAAATCCATTTTTAGAGTATTTATATGCCGGAACTATTTCTAAAAGTTATCAAGAACTGTAGAACTTTTCAAAAGGATGTCAGAACTCTGAAAAAAAAATTCGAAATTTTGAAAGTGGGGAGCCAAGTTCACACGCATGAAGGCAATTTATATAGAGAAATTTTTTTTCCGTTTGAGGCGCACGCGTGTTTTTACATTTATTTTTCTATACAATTTTTGTAGGATTATTTTTATTTTAAATTCAAGCAATCATTTTTAAAAACTTTGAATATTAAACAAAAATGTGTTTGATACAAATATTTTATTATCGCATTTGTAATAAATAATATTTATTAAGAAACAATTTTTTAATGGTGTAAATTCTGGAATTTTATAATTATGGAATATTCTAGTTCGTATTTTCGAATTTTATTATTCGGGAGTCTTATACAGAGTCGGGCATTTTATTTGCGGGATACTTCAGTCGTCCACAGAAGTACAGAAAATTTGTTATATTTATAATTTCGAGACCTGGATCTTGTCGATTTTTTCCTACAATATTTATTTTAAAAAAATGTATTGTATGCAAATTCTTGAAATCACAAGTTATAAAGATAATCTTATTAAATATCAAAATTGAACATTTTTAAGTTCGCTTTATATCTAATTTGTATTCTTGGGTCTTGGCGATTTTTTCCCTAGTGCATTTCAGTCAGTGGTAAGCGGGGGTGAATTTAATAAGAATTATCTCTCGGAAAATAAGTTAGTAAAATGAGAAAAAATTGGGTACCTTTTTTTATCTCTATAAAGGGCATACCTATAGATATATGTAAAAAATGTAAACTTCCGAAAATTTGAAAACTCTGTAAACAAGAAATTTTTGAAACATTATTTTTTGCCCGCGGATTTGCTGTATGTCTTTCGATTCCGAACTAATTATACTCTTTTACGATTCTAATACAATTTACAAAACACTAATTGAAAATTTTCTTAATTTTTAAGGCTTCAATTTGATAATTTAAATTTTAACGTTAAAATTTTCTCATTTTCAGAATGCAAGCTTATTGTTTGCATTTTCACAATTTTCGTTACAAGTTAGGTTAAACATTAACAAAATCTGGGATTCGAAACTGGTACAACGCGAAAAAAGTCAAAAGCTTAAATTCAAACGGTAAATATCTGAAAATACTTTCTTACTTTAGTCGCTTCTTTTGAGAGTCGATCGTTTGCTTTCAGTTCTCTTTTCGAAATGTATCTTGAATTGAACGCAATTTAAATTCAATGTTTTCAGCTGCATTTAGATTAAAGTATACAAATGTTTTTGGTTTGAACTATAAATTAATTAAAATATTTCACTTATTTTTGACCATTGTAATTCATAACCTTTAAAATTGAATACTTGTAGGTCAAACATGAAAAAGTAAAATATATTGAATAATTAGAAATTTAAAGCTATTTAAATAAGCAAAAAATTTTGAATTGAAAGTGTTTGATAATTTTAGATTGAAACATTTTAAATTATTTAGTCACAAATTAGAATCGTTTAAAGTTGCAGAATTAGAAATGAACGTCTTTTAATACTTGAATCATTATTTTAGAGCGACTTAAACCGTATATCTTCAGATAAATTTGAAAGTAGGACTATTGACAATTAGGAGTACTTGCACAAACTGAACAAATTTTGTTTGTCAAAATTGAAAAATATATATTTAATGTTCGCTGAAGGTCAATTTTGTTCAAAGTGCTTGTTTCTGAATAAATTGACTTTACTATTGTTTCTGAATTCGTTCTGTTACTTATGGAGTGTTTTTCATAGAAAACATTGATAACTGTTTTTTTACGTTTATAAAATAATAATTAAAGGTCACTGAGGGTTCTGTACAAAATATTGATTTATAAAGAATATTTTTCAAATTATACAACGGATTTCTTTGCCTAAATATACAAACCTTATTTGTACTATAGTAAAAACAACTAGAAAAAATGAGATTGAAGGCCAATTTTGTAAAGAAAATTAACCTTGGTCGACCCATAAATATTTATTTTATTTATCGAACGATTAAAAAACTCTTCAAAACGCTTTTATTACTTCAATTTTATTAAAGAAGAATATTGCTTGTAAAAATAAAAATAGTATAATTTTTTCATACATTTCTTAAAATAAAAAATTAACGACGAGTATTGTAGAAAATCTTTCAAGGAATAAAATGATCGTCCCGGAAGTTAGATCCGAAAAATTAATTTGTCAAAAACATGAAAGTTGTGTTAAATGAGCTTGACTCGCGACCGGGATAATCGGGAAAAGAAAGTGAATTTACTTTTGACCGAAAAATAACAAAACTTTTTAAATTTATCAGCTGTAAATATAAATTGATTCATGCTTTTAGAAACCGAAATGTAGTTCGAGTATTAAAGATTGAACAGCAATGGATTTTACAAGACGATTCTGGATCTGTTCAAAATTAGATAATTTACATATTTTAACGTTGAAATTTGAACTAATTTAATTCGAAAGCCTTAGTAGTTACACAAATGTAAACATCCGATTGAGTCTTGATGAACAATATTCAATTTAAAAATCACTTCAAATTAATAGATTCATAAATAAACGCCTTTATTCAATTTCAAAATCTTATTCAAGTATTGTTTCAGTATAAAATATTCCACTTTTAACCCATTCATTTGGGAATTTTTTAATTAAAAAAAAAAACAATTTTCAATATTAAACAATTCGAAACTGAATTGTCACAATTTCAGAGTGATAAATTTAATTTGAATGTTGCAATATTACAATTTTTATATTTTTTTTTAAATTTGTAATTTGAAAGTAAAAGTGTTGAATTTTGATTTGTAAATAAAACTTGAACAACGATTAATTTAGGAAAAATTCGAATAAGTTGGAGGTTTTTGAATGTTTCCAACAAAAAAAAATTAGGAGCTTCTCAAACATTTTTGAAGATTTACCAAAAAATGTGTGGAACGATTTGTGGGATATTTAGAAATATTTTTCATTTCGAAAAAATTAAATAACTTCAAGAGAATGTTTAAACATTTTTCCAAACATTTCAAAAGATTTACGAAATTGGAAAAAATATGGAAGCTTTTGAGGCAATTTTTTTCGCAGGATTTTATAAAAATTTTAGGAAGAATGGGAATCACTTTAAAATATATTTATTATTAATATACTGAAAATTGCCGAATTGGTAAATTTTCGAATAATAAAATTCCTGAAATTATAAAATTGTTGAACAGTTTATAATATTACCGAATTGGAAAATTCCCGACAGAAAATATCCAAATCAAAAAATTTCCTAATTATGGAATTGACGAATTTAAATATGAAACAATTTATTTTTCAATAAATATTATTTATTTATCAAGAATACAATAATCAAATACTTTTACCCGATGTATTTTCTTAATATTTAATTTTTTTAAATTATTGTTTGAATTTAAAGGAACAATATATATGCGTAGGCGCCCCCCCCACATTTAAACCTGAAAAAGGAGACGAGCGTAATTGTTTTCCAACGAAATTCTCTTTTTCTCGAAAAATAATGGTTTTAGAAAAAAAGTATGTGATACAAAGATGTATTTTTATACTACCTAGAACTTTTGTTTGAAACATTTTTCAAAATTTGTTGTATTTACTGAGATAAAGTAAAAAATCATAATTTTTATGGGGTTTTTTATGGGTTTTACCATGAAGACGTCATTGTCACCAATTTTCACTGCAATTTTCGTTTTCAGCGCATCAAAATACGTAAGTATACGTGGTTTCAACAAAATCGGATGCTTCACCTATTCGGAACTGCATCCTGAATTTCCAAATAAAGAGTTGGATTTTGAACTATGAAAGCTAAATTTTCCACATAAAAAGTAAAATTTCTACAAAACAGTTAAATTTTCCACCAAAGAGGATGGTTTTTAACAAAACAGTTTATTTCTCAACAAAATAATTAAATTTTCAACAAAATAGTTGAATTTTTAATGAGATTGTTGAACTTTCAACCTACAAAGATGAATTTTCAACCGAATGATCTAATTTTCAAACAAAAAAGATTAAACTTGAACCGAAAACAGTTGAATTTTCAAACGAAAAATTGTATTTTGAAGAAAAAGAAGAATTCGTATCAAAAAATATAACAGTTGATATTTCAAACAAAAAAATAAATGACAACAAAATAGATTAGTTTTCTATTAATAAAGTTGAATTTGCAACTAAAAATGATCAATTATTGTCAACCAAAAATGGAAATTACATTTTCTGGTAAAAAATTGATTCTTTTTTATTAATTTCCAACAAAAAAAAAACGAATTTTCAACTAAAAGAATGAATCTTCAATAACAAAAATAAGTTTTTAACCGTGGTCAAGCCACGAAGTAATTGAATTTCCTAAAAGAAAGAGGTGAATTCTCAACGAATAATGATGGGACATCGAAATCGGAAAACATAAAAACATCGATGTTTCGCATTCGAAGATTTTCAAACATCGATGTTTTTCTTTCGATACATCAATGTCGATCATTTTTGACATCGATGATTCACTTTCGATGGCCTATCACTATTTCAGCCAAAAAGGATTACTTGAAGAAAATTGTTGTATTTTCGTTGACAAGCGAAACTGAACTTACTTTCAATATATCATAACAACAAATTATTAGATTTGAAAAAATGTAATGAAATTCATAAAGTTGGAGAAAATCGAGAATGAATGAGAAACTTTGAAGGTCGAGTATTGAGCTCCGGCAAATTTTACCCTAAATACAAAGTTGTAAATACACACAAAGCGTCATATAATGAAAAACATTACACACTAAAGAATTGCTCATTCCCGTGCAGAAATTTCGCCGTGGCCCATACCGGGCCCAGACTCGTTCATATCGGGCCCTGATGTGGAAATCGAGTCAGGGCCAGGCTCATCATGAAACACGTAGCCACCTCGGAGCCATGTCTAGGGGCCCGATCAAACGCCCGATCTGTCCCCGATCTGGCCCCTATTATTTACCCGAGTCTAGCCACATTATTTACTTTTCTAGTAGGAATTAAAATGCTTCAAAATAATTATAACAGAATATTAAATGAAAAGCCAAATTAATAGGATTGAGCTTTATTTTAACAACACCTTAAAAATAATTCAAAATGGTTATTTGGACCTCTGCTTCCGATTACCGTCCCAGTCTTTTGCATTCCAGAAGACGTTGCTCAAGTGGGACAGCACTTCCTCTTCGGTTGCATTGAATTTGTCAAAATAACTTAACTTTAAACGTAGAATCTAAAATATAACCTCAAAATTGCAACTACTTGTTTTACAAAAAAACGCTACCGAGCGAAAAAATATCAAATAATAATTTTTTTGACTAAAATGAGGAAATCGAATGTTTAGGTTAGAACTTGGATCTAGTACAATACAATTAAATATATCACAAAATGTAATAATATACCATAAAAAATTTAATACCATAAAAGACTTGCCTTCGTTGCTTTCGTGTTCATTGCGTAAATACGGAATTTTGCTGATGGCACGATGTTTGCGAACACGCGGTGTGCTCCTTAATTTTGGCATTTATTATTAATGTGTTAAGAATATATTATACGGTCGAAAACTCCCAGAACATTTGCAACACAACGCCACGAAGGAAAACCAAAATTAAGGTTATGTTCGTGATTATATTACATCTAGCGCATATGGCTTAAGATGGCGCTGCGAAGAGGCTGTATGACGTCACACTAAATAGCCCGGTCTGATACGAGTCAGGGCCACAGAATTCTTCCTATCAGGACCAGATAGTACACATCGGATCAGGCCCTAGTCGGTAATCGGTAGATTACCGATTACCGTAGACTCTGGAAAGTTGCCGATTTCTGAGCTCCTCACTTTATACCTCTATAGTTTATAAATTATGCTACTTTACACCTCTAGAGGTTGTAAAGTAGCCAAAGGAACAATCTAATGAGACGTATAGAATACGACTTACATTGATCGTCGTTTTCTAACCTCACTCTGTTACACGAAGTAAAACACAATGAAAACTAAAATGATATGATATGACATATGATGTGATATATAATATGATATATGATATGATACATGACATGATATGTGATATGATATGTGATATGATATATGATATGATATATGATATGATATATGATATGATAT
>CAKNXH010076694.1:0-39455 GCA_932178445.1 Andricus quercusramuli | reverse complement strand
GGCCAGAACGCGTTTTGGTCTTTTTTTTCGGTCTTTGGCCGTTTTCGGTCTTTGAGCCTAACATATATACCTAACCCTGCATCTGCAAAACGTCTGAGCGACATTAAGTTTTCTGCAATATTGTTAGCAGCTATAACATTTGTTAATTTTATTTGTTGCCCTTCTATAGTGTTCGATTGGAGAAATAAGTTCCCTTTTCCATCTATTTTAATATCCGCTGATTTATTTTTATTGGCGCTTTTGATAACCTCACTTGTACATCTTTTAAAATCGCTAAGAGTTAAGCTTTTATTTATGAAATGTTTAGTTGCCCCTGAAACAGCTATGCAATATTTATTCAATTTTCCCTTTCTGATGTACTTGTTTTATTTGTATCATGTAAATCTCTTATGTGATTAGTCCTAAAACTTATTTTACCTTCTGTATTCTTCCAGGAGCTATTCTGTTTTGGCCCTTTTCTGTCCCCTGGTTTTCTTTGGTCGACGTTATCTTTACTCTTATCTTCTTTGCAATTTTGTTTTGTTCCGTCAACATTTTTGTTATATTTCGTCCCTCTTCTAAAACTACCTCTATTGTTTCCTCTAAAATTTCCTCTATTACTACTTCTGAATTTTTGAATTTCGCCTCTATGTTGATTCACTCTAGTTACATACCTCGTGTCATGTCCTCTTCCTCTACCTCTAGATGTGCTTGACTCTTTCTGGTGAGAGTCATACCCTTTGCGCTCTGTTATCTTTTGACAGTAATAACAAAACCAGAGACTGTGAACAATGAGTGGGCAAGCATTCGATTTATGGCCAGTTTTATTGCACCTGTAGCACCTTCCACCAGGCCCCTGTTACCATCTTGGTATGGTTTTCGTTACATTTGCCACTGTTTCGCCTTTTTATCAGCTGCCTTTTCTGCCTATAAAAATACTTTAATTTCCTCTAAATTCATTTCTTTTAAATCTGATTGTCTCCTCATTAAGCCTACTGAACGTAGTTCAGATCTTACACCAGAAACAGCTTGGTAAAATGCTGATCTTCTCTCTTGCTCAGTTAAGGGCACAGCTCTGTTACAATTTTCGTATGTTCTCATAATTGAGTCAAACTTTTGACAGAAAACAAAAATTTTTTCTTTGGGTTTCATTTTTAATTGATAGAGCTGTGTCCTTACTGATGCATGCGCAACATTTACCTCTACTCTTTTTAATTCTTTTAATTTTAGTATTATACTCTTTGGATTTTTTATTTCTAAAATTCTTTTATGGTAATTTTCATCTAAATGGTTTATTATTATATCTCTATAACTATTCTTTCTCTTTTTGTATTTGTTTCTTCATTGAAATTTCTAGGTTTTAAAATTGTTTCATCTACTACCCCTAAAAGATAGTTGGACATCAATTCTGATTCAAGATAATCTAACCATAAATTCATATTGGATTTTCTAGTTAATTTATAATCTCTTTTTATATATATTTTTCTCGTATTATTTTCTGTCTCTAAATATTTGTTCAATTGATCTGTATTAGTTATTGGGTTGGCTCTAACTTATGGATTATTTATTCTTGTGGGGGGAGTGTTTACTTTATTTTTGTTTTTATTAACATCTAAATTGTTTACCTCTAAGACTCTAATTTTGGCTTTCCCACACGGAGAAAAATGGATGGTCAAAGTTAGAAAGTCAAAATTTACAGAGCCAGTCATTCCTTCTATATGGTCGAACAGTCTTGCCAACATTTTTTCGACATAGTCAGAAAGACTCTTATTTTATGGCCAGTCTGACGATTATAAGAACACCAGACTCACTATCAGGGATAACTAAGGTATCCCTTTCGGTATGGTCAATACGCGGATCTTTTTTTTCACTCATTTCGACCATTCCCGAAGGACTAGATCAACCATCTCATATGCTCGATTACTCGACGTTTGCGCGCCAATCATGCGCGTGAAAATTTGTAGGTTACCGGGTATTGCTAATTGGTGTTTGGTGCCAATTTGCATAACGGACGCGTGGACCGCGTGCTGCTGATAATTAGCGATGAGTAGTTTTTAAGTATTCGCAAGTATTACTAGTGCTGTGCTTGAGGTGTTTCTCGAGTTATTCCCTAGTGATGAGATTTTAAACGACCGTATTTGTAAGTATCTATTTTATATAATTATGTGACATTCCAAATAGTTGATACTGTTATTATTTTTAGGTTATATTATAATACAAGCTTAAAGTCATTTTTGATTATTTAAATAATCACTAAATATTGTAGCATTAATTATGTCGTTTAAACTTGATTTTTAATTGTGAATTTTACAATAAAACTTTATCTTCCAGTTGTCACCTATTCCACATTTAAATTCGTGGAAAGATAGATGGAAGGGTCTAGCTCATACGTGAAGCTGATGGAGAGCTGGAACTATGGGGAAAAAATTATTCAAATATTCAGAGGTAATTGTCATCAATTTTATATTTTAGAACTTCACTCATTTGGCTGAAAGTTAATCAGTCAACTATTAGGTTAAAAATGTGTCATTTTTGTTGAAAATTTATTTTTGGGTTTAAAAACTAAATGTGTCAAGTTAAAATTTAACTATTTGATTGAAAACTGACCTTTTTCTTGAAACTTCATATTATCGGGTTGAAAATTCCATTATTTTTGTATAGAAAATTCTTCTGCTTTGAAAATTCTATTGCTTTTTGAAAGATTCATCTTTCTTAATTTAAAATCAATTTTTCACAATGAAAATTTAAGAATATCATTTTTTTTTAAACTTAATCTTTTTAGTTTGAAAATTTAACTAAATGGTTCAAAATTTATTTAGTTTCTTACAAATTTCTTTTTTTGGTGGGAGATTCATAGTTTTAGCAGGAAATTTAAATGTTTAGTTGAAAAATGAACTTATTTAGAATTTCGCTTTTTTGGAGTAAGAAAATTATTTCTTAAACTGAAAATTTAACTATTTGGTTGAAAATGAACTTTTTGGATAACATTTCATATTCTTCGCTTGAAAATTCTACTATTTTATATAGGAAATTCGTCTTTTTGTCTTTGAAATTCAAAAATTTCTTTGGAAAGACAACTGTGCCGTAGAAAAGTTAACTTTTTTGTAGAAGATTACATAGTCTTTTTTTACAAAATAATTTTTTAAATGAAGTCTATTTCTTAAAATGAAAAGTTACCTGTTCCATTTATAATTCATTTCTTTTTCATATTTTAGAACTTTAATTATTTCTTTAAAAATTAATGTGGTTTTTCAAAAATTCGTCTTTTCCTTTTGCAGAAAATTGATGTTGATTGAAAAGTCAACTATTTAGTTAAAAATGTGTGAATTTTCTTGAAAATTTATTTTTGGGATTTAAAACTGAATGTGTCAAGTTAAAATTCAACTATTTGATTGAAAACTGACCTTTCTGTTGAAACTACATATTATTGAGTTGAAAATTCCATTATTTTATATAGAAAATTCGTCTGTTTTGAAAATTCAACTGCTTTGTAAAAGATTCGTTTTTCCTAATTTAAAATTAATTTTTACAGTGAAAATTTAAGTGTTTCATTTTTGTTTGAAAATTAATCTTTTTGTTTGAAAATTTAACTATTTGGTCAAGTTTTTTGAACGAAAATTTAATTCTCTTGTTGAATATTTGCTTTTTTTTTTTTAATAAAGAAGTAATAGTTTTGGATAAAAAATTATTTTTTTTCATGATAGAAAAGTATACTTTTTGTGTTGAAAATCTATCTTTCTTGGTTTAAAAGTAATTTGTTTGTAGAAAAATGGATAGTATATTAAAAAAATCGTCTTTTTGGCATGAAGATTTAACCACTTGATTGTAAATGCAACTGTTTGTACTGATTGAAATGCAACTACCTGAAAATTCATATTTTTTGTTGAAAACAAACTATTTGTTAAGAATTCATCTTTCCAAGACGATAATTCAATTGTCTTCTGAAAAATGCGTATTTTTCGTGTAAAAGTGTAACTCTCGTTTATTTTAGAATTCGAAAATTTGGTTGAAAATTGCAAAAAGTTTGTTCAAAGGGCATTTTTTTGGTCAAAAATTCAAGTGCCTTGTTGAAAATTCTTTTTTTATTCAATACCAAATTTGTAGTTCTACTTTAAGATTTATCTTTTATGATAAAAAAGTCGTATTTTTCGTAGAAAGTTCACCTTTTCTGGTTGAAAATTAACTTTTTTCTTGAATATTCGCCTCTTCTGTTTAAAAATTAAATTGATTCGTTGTTGATGCTACTGTTTGGTTACCAATTATTATTATTTATAAAATTCACTATTTGTTTAGAAATTTATATTTTTTCATTTAAAATGACTTTTTGTTGAAAATTTAGGTTATTTGTAAAAGAAACTATTTCGTTAAAATTATTATTTTTCGTTGAGGTTTAATCTATTTTATTTGAAAATTCGACCATGTTGTGGAAAATTAGCTTTCTTCTTGAAAGTGTATCTCTTTTGATTGCAAGTTCAAGTACGTTTGGTTAAAGTTTAAACATTTTGGTTTGAATATTCGATCATTTGGTTGGAAATTCATTTTGTAGTTTGTAATTTAAATATTTGGCTAAAACTTCAATTACATTTTTAAAAATTCATCTCTTTTGCTTGAAAGTTTTCAGCTATTTGCTTGCAAATGCAAATGTTAGAATTATTCTTTATTTAATTCAATTAAATAATTGAAAATTAATCTTTTGGGCTAGAAATTCAACACTTTTCTAAAAAATTAGACTTTTGAAATTTAAAACTCAGCTCTCTTGTTGAAAATATGTCTTGGGGTTGAAAATTCGTCTGTTTTGGTTAAAGTTCAACTATCTTGTTGAGAATTCAATATATTCAGACTTGAGATCTTGTGCGATTCATAACATCCTTTATAATTTTAAACGACTAATCCGACTTTTTTAAAGCCTTCTAGTCAATTTGAGCCCTGGAATCAAAATCAAAACTAGTGTGTAGCTACTTTTTATTCTATTAAAGATTCCGTTCTCCTACCTGA
The DNA here is from genome assembly GCA_932178445.1 of Andricus quercusramuli. Taxonomy (NCBI): domain Eukaryota; kingdom Metazoa; phylum Arthropoda; class Insecta; order Hymenoptera; family Cynipidae; genus Andricus; species Andricus quercusramuli. Next base: position 34,481 of record CAKNXH010076694.1, on the reverse strand, counting down.
CGAATTTCGACCACGGCTTATAAGTATTTACAACAAAACGTGGGCACCTTTGAAGAATAAAAGGAAAACTGGTGATTGTGCATTTCCGAACGAGCAGCATTTTTAAAGGATAATGACATATTCGACAACATCAAGCTCTTTCCGGTTTTGCGAGTAAAGTTTGGATACAAACTGCTATTACAAGATTTTTATGAAAAGTATTTAGCAAAAAGAAATGCATTATACGCAGTGTGATCACGCACAAGGAAATCGTCAGGCAAGCGAAAGTTGTGAGCATTAGCCGTTTAAGTGCGTTAAATATTAAATAATTAATAATATTTAATAATTTATTCTATGTTATATGTACAATCTTCGACCATAATTGTATTAAATTCTAGATTTAGCTTTAACGAAGGCTGTAACGAAATTGTGATTTATGAAGAAATCTCCATAGGTATATATTAAATATAGCAGTGACTGTTTTATCATATAAGTTATATTTATATTTATGCTCCTAATTCTAAAAATAAAACTGTGCATTTATAATCACCATTTTTAGCGAACTTTAACCTATTCATAATTAATTTAAATATTTCGTTTAATTTTAAGGTTACGTCAGGGTTTATCATTTTTGCAATCCATATATTGTTTTTGAATACGCTATAGAATATGTTATACTCTACATCTGAATTACTATGAAATTATGCTAATTACATAGTACGATGACTTTTATTAATTGACGAATAATCAGGAGTATTTCCATACCAATCTTCAGTAAAAACTACTAATTCACAGAAAAAACGTTAAAAATTAAATTCATAAAGAATTTTTTCTTACTAATTTGTTTTGTTACGATTTAATATTACAAATAAGTAATTTTTTATTGAAGATTATTATCAGAATGCTTACTATAAATCAATTGATAAAGGACTCCCCAGTGTTTACATAGTGGACCTTCATACTAGTCCAGATTAGAAAATCAAATCAAATTTTTTTATTAATTTTCAAAAATAATATAAAAATATATATTTGGCTCTTAGAAATAGTAATTTTAATCGTATCAGATTTTTGAATCGACCCTCTGCAATAATTGAATTTGCCCTCCTAAAATATACATTTTGAAATTCCGGGATAATCTAATCGACCATTCTGAGCTGATAGAATCGACTGTATTGAGATAATCAAAGCGGTGATCCGAGGTGTCTAAACCGACCCTTCACAATGACCAGGTTAACACTTTGAGAAAATCGAATCGACCATCTCAGACCATCGAGTGGTCTGTCTAGAGACAATCATATCAACCCTTTAGCATGATCGAGTCAGCTTTCTTGAGATGACCGATTCGACCGTTCGAAATGATCGAGTCAGCACTTCGAGATGGTCGATTTGAACCTCCTGTTCCAACCTTCTAGAGATAATCGCTTTAGCCATATTCAAGGGCTGTCCTATAGTTGACCCTGCAATATGGCCGGTCTGCACATCTAGATGGCCAAACAGACCTTCCATTTTTCTCCGTGCAGCATCTGCCGTTGCTTCTGCTGTTGCTGTGAGTGTGGTCAACATTTTGGTTGATGCTTCTAAGACCTCCAATAATTCGGAGGTTGTCCTTTCTAACGACTCTATTAAATGTTTTGCTGCTTTTTTTAACGTTTTCCCTTTTTCATAGATACGTCCTGTTTCTTCTTTGGTTGTGGATTCTCTTGCTTTTGCAAACTCTTCGTTGTTTCTTCGAACTGACTATCTTCTTCGTCTTCTTCAGTGCCTTCTTCTAAGTCTGTCCCTTCATCTAAGTTTGTCCCTTCATCTAATTCCATTACTTCCTCAGTTTCTTCTACTTCTTTTTCTTCTAATTCCTTTTCCTTTTTCTCTTCCATTTTGATTTCTAAAATTGAGATTAACAAATTTTATTATTGCGTTTTATTCTAGTGGCGTTTTTGATTTGTTAATCATCGTTGCTATTTTGTGAATCTTCAGGAAAATTCAAATGTGACCGTCCACGAAGAAAGGGACCTAATGCGGAAAAAATCGATTTTCATTTTCTTACGCCAATCGATAGTTTCCGAGTTACTCTTCCATTTCCAGTAATCAGAATTTTAAAAGCGAATTACTTTTCTTGTTATTAAGCTACAAACATAGGCATGATAGCGTACGGGGAGAGCGAACGAGAGGCCTACGAAAGCCAGCCCCACCACTTACCACACAGCTGTACGCGACGTGTCCGTGAGATCCACTGGCTCGTGCCTAACAGTGTAGTGGTAAGTGAAGGGGGTGCTTTTCTTAGACGCATCCGCACTACTTAAATGCTGGCTTGCAGGCTCTGCTACAATCGATCAGATTGATGATTAGATTCGATTGGAGATTGATCAGAGATTGAGATTGGAGAGATTGGATATTGATCATCATTGGATTGATAGCTCTGGAACATACGGACCAAAGCACCATATTCGAAAACCAGCAGCACTGTGGAGAAGGCGCCTGGCGCGCGCCGGAGATGACAGCGTATGGCGCGCACCTCAGCAATGACAAGCCTGAGAAAATGGAAGAAGGGCCATCAGTAAATAACAGCGGATTCCATATAGTTGACAGTAGTAAAAAAAGAAAAACAGCAATCCAGGCGGGTAATCTTGACCCCAAAAAGAAGATGACTGAACATCAATCCGGAGTGCCTATCAGCAACAAATTTGAAAAATTAACCGAAGTGATGGAAGATCCAACACTTTACTCAGAAGAAACCACCAACACCAGCCAACAGACCAAGGCACCTACAGCAAGCAAGAAGAGAAGACCACCTCCAATTATTGTTACCCAGCAAATTCCGGATATCAGAGGATTCATCCAAAATCTGAACAAAAGGACCCAAAATCCCATACGTTTGAGCATCCTACAGAAAGTCTACTCTTTCAGCACTCAAAATCTTGCTGATCGAGAAACACTATATACACACTCTTCGCAAAAACGGGAATACAGCACCACACGTTCAACACCAGGGAGGAGAGACCATTCAATGTAGTCCTCAAAGGACTCCCTAATTTTACCACAGCTGAGATTGAAGCTGATCTATGGAGCCAGGGACTCCAAGTCACGTGGGTCATCCAAATGAAAGAAGCCAAGGACAAAACTCAAAAAAATCCATTCTTCCTGATCACTTTGGGAAAGGAGGCCAAACCCCACGAGGCATACAACATCAGATATGTACTACATGTCAAAGCAAAGTGGGAAAAGTACAGAAGCACGAGGAAGTCCACTATGTGTCATAAATGCCAGCAGTTTGGACACAGGTCAAAATACTGCAATCACGAGCCCAGGTGTGTAAAATGCTTAAAAAACCATCTCACAGAAAACTGTGACAAACCAAAAGGAACCGACCCACAATGCACTAACTGCAACGGGCCTCGCCCAGCGAACTATAGATTGTGTCCCAAGTACCTTGAACATGTTGCAAAGCTAGAGGAAAGGAGAAAACAAATACATCATAAAAGGACATTGTCGGTACCGAATAGAGAACTGGTACGCGACCCAAACTTGACTAACTTCCCAATGCTGAGACAACGAGGGAGGATACCCGATACTGCCCATCATCAAGCTGAGACAACGTCAACACTGCTGCCAAAAATACCAGCACAAAAAGCATGAGGCAACATGCAATCTACAAACAACACGAGATCAGAGAACGGACCCGAACAGCTCCAGGAGGTGTTCAATATCTTCGAAGAAATGAATAAACTATGCGACCTGAGTAAGTTACTAATATTTGCCACTAAGCTAAGAGATAGACTCAAAAACTGCAAAACAGATATGGATAGGGTACTAGTCATTTCCCAAATTGCTCAAGAAGTTGATGGAAATTAAAGCAAATCATAATAAGCTCAATATTGTCCATTGGAATGCCCATGGACTGAATAATGAAATACATGAATTACCCATTTTTCTCCAAAAATATGACGTAGATATACTCATTGTTGGAGAAACATGGTTCACTAACAAAGATAGACAAAAACCTCCTGCTGGGTATAAATGTTACAAAAAGACAGAAATAGTAAAGCCTCTGGGGGAGTAGCCTTGTTTGTGAAACATCAAATCCCATGCATAGAAATTAATATTAAAGAACTGAAAACTACCGAAGCTCATGCCATTAAACTTGAAAATAACGTAATGATAATCGCACTTGATGCTCCTAAAATAGTAAGTAGAGAGGATTTGTCGCACATTTTCTCGCTAAATAACAAAATAATAGCAGCAGGGGACCTAAATTCAAAACATCAAAGCTGGAACTGCTATATCAATCATTTTAACGGGGTTACTCTTTTCAATTTTATAGAGCAAAACTCCCTTACTGTAGAGTACCCAGACGACTTTACTCTCTACCCATACGATACTAAATTTCGACCCAGCGTGGTAGATCTAGCGATTGTTAAAAATATCACAAACATAGAAACTGTAGACGTACTCGACGAATTCTGCCCTGACCACAAACTGATACTTATCAGATCTAGCAATAACAGAATCAATCTCCAGCAAGTAAATCGCCCTCTAACACTTAACTATAAGAAAGCTGACTGGAGCAGCTTCAAAACAGACACCAACAAAAAATTGCAAATAAATAACAGACTTGAAACTACACACGACATTGACGACAGCGTAGAAACACTTACAAAAATAATAAACAGAGCGATAGAGGCCCACATACCCAAAATTAATATCACCAAATATGAATACACCCCTCCTGAACGAATAATGCAAAAAATAAATGAAAAAAATAAACTCAAAAAGATATGCCAAAAAACAAATATCTGAAGCCAATTCTCAATGAAGTTAACAGACACATTAAAAAAGAAATAATAGAAGATAGAAATAAGAACTGGGGTTCTGAGCTTGAAAAACTAAATGTTAAAGACTGCTCCCTATGGAGAATGACTAAAATCCTTAAAGGCAAAAATAACAGATTCATACCACCTCTAGAAAAAGAAGCAACATAATCTTTAGCGACAAAAATAAAGTTGAAGCCATAGCAAATAATTTTGAAAATATACACAAACTAACGGGCAATCACGGGGAAAAGAAAAATAACAGCAAAACAAATAGTAAATATAGTGATATAATTAATACAGAAAAAAAAACTGAACTTACAAATTTTACTACCCCGAAGGAAGTCAAAAAAATCATAATTAAAACAAGACCTAAAAAAGCCCCGGGTATAGGCGGAATCCAAAATGTTGTTTTGAAATATCTTCCTAAAAAAGCGATAGTGTATCTAACCGAAATAATCAATGCATGTCTCAAACTGGGCTACTTCCCTAGAGAATGGAAAAAGGCAAAAGTCCTACCAATCCATAAAGTAGGAAAAGATAAGAAATTAGCCCAGAACTACAGGCCAATTAGCTTGCTTTCTACCCTCAGTAAAATCCTAGAATCCATCATACTAGCCCGATTACAACATCATGAAACCATTACAAAACAACTCATTCCTGAGCAATTTGGGTTCAGATCGAAGCACAACACTGTACAGCAACTAGCACGTCTCGCTGATCATGTCGCAAAACAATTTAACATAAATCGCAGTACTGGCGCGGTGCTTCTTGATATGGAAAAAGCCTTTGACACGGTATGGCATGAAGGACTAATAGTCAAACTTAATCAATATAAAATCAGTCATTACCTAGTGAAATTAATTTCAAGTTATCTCAATGATAGGTCCTTCATATTAGAAGTAAATAGTCAAACCTCAAGTGAGAAAAGAGCGGTTGCGGGAGTACCGCATAGGGTTCTATCCTAGGACCTGTGTTATTTCTTTACTATATAAATGATATACCAAAAAACCCACTAGTCAAGTTAGCTATTTTTGCCGATGATACGGCACTATTTACATCATCATGGCGAAAGAAGGAAATTATCAAAAACTTACAAAAATATATAAATGATTTAGAGAAGTATTTCTTCAAGGGGAAACTTAAAATAAACATAGACAAGACTGATTTTATAATATTTTCGCATAAAAATAAGGATACTAATGTACCTAAACTATATATGTATGATGAGGAAATCCGTCCAAAAACCCATGTTAAATACCTAGGTGTTATATTAGATCCTACCCTCAAATATACTAAGCACATAAATGAGACTCGTAAGAAGGTCTCTAAAGTAATAGGATGTATCCCGTGCAGAAATCGCCATATATATTACCGATTACCGACTAGGGCCTGATCCGATGTGTATTATCTGGTCCTGATAGGAAGAATTATGTGGCCCTGACTCGTACCAGACCGGGCTATGTACTGTGACGTCATATAGCCTCTTCGCAGCGCCATCTTAAGCCATATGCGCTAGATGTAATATAATCACGAACATAACCTTAATTTTTGTTTTCCTTCGTGGCGTTGTGTTGCAAATGTTCTGGGAGTGTTCGACCGTATAATATATTCTTAACACATCAATAATAAATGCCAAAATTAAGGAGCACACCGCGTGTTCGCAAACATCGTGCCATCAGCAAAATTCCGTATTTACGCGATGAAAACGAAAGCAACGAAGGCAAGTCTTTTATGGTATTACATTTTTTATGGTATTATTACATTTTGTGATATATTTAATTGTATTGTACTGGATCCAAGTTCTAACCTAAACATTCGATTTCCTTATGTTAGTCAAAAAAATTATTATTTGATATTTTTTCGCTCGGTAGCGTTTTTGTGTAAAACAAGTAGTTGGAATTTTGAGGTTATATTTTGGATTCTACGTTTAAAGTTATGCATGTTATCGCTCCAGTGACGGGGTAAGGGATAATATTTGTGGATTGAAATGAAGAAATGTAATTTTGACAAATTCAATGCAACCGAAGAGAAAGTGCTGTCCCACATGAGCAACGTCTTCTGGAATGCAAAAGTCTGGGACGGTAATCGGAAGCAGAGGTCCAAATAACCATTTTGAATTATTTTCAAGGTGTTGTTAAAATAAAGCTCAATCCTATTAATTTCGCTTTTCATTTAATATTCTGTTATAATTATTTTGAAGCATTTTAATTCCTACTAGAAAAGTAAATAATGTGGCTAGACTCGGGTAAATAATAGGGGCCAGACCGGGCCCCTAGACATGGCTCCGAGGTGGCTACGTGTTTCATGATGAGTCTGGCCCTGACTCGATTTCCACATCAGGGCCCCATATGAACGAGCACGGGATGAATAGCCTTTTATGTAGGAAGAGTCAAATGAGCCAGGCAAATAAACTAATTATATACAAAATGATTATAAGACCAGTAATGCTCTACGCAGCACCCATTTGTGGCTCTCGAAAAACTTCTATGAAAACCTCAGCCAATTAGATATACTGTTCGATATTTGCAAAATAAAATACAGCGACCCGCCATTTAAGATCAAATATAAACTACCGCAATATCTAGTGCAATAATTCAGGCATAAACTGTCCATGTAAGCATAAACTATATAACCTTTAAACTAGCATGTATTTCTGTAAATATTGTACATAACTTCGCTCCCTAGTCTTATCATAGTTTTAAGTTGCTACTGTTAAAAACTTTTAAATATAAGACAAAATTTTAACACAGATCATATCAGGTTTTTTCGAATTTTTTCCTGAGAATGAATCAATAAATCAAACTTCGATAATAGAAATAGAACCAAGAAATAATAGGAATAATATTGGGTTAAGTCGCTCCAGATAGGAACCAATTTACTTAAAACGGACTGTAATTGTACATGTAACTCAAATCAATAAAGAGAATTTTAAACTAAAAAAACTCTGCTACAATCGCCCGTCCTGCAAAATTCAGCTTTGACGCATTATGTCCCTTTCTTCGTGGACGGTCACATATACACTATGATTAATAGATGTGTCAAATTTGAGCATTTTAATATTTTGAGATATACTATGCTTGTAAGTGTCATTAATGTTCGATATTTTTGTTTTCATCTTGACATTTTGTGAGTATAAATTCATAATACTTCATTTTAGCTTGCGATATTCAATTTATTTCTAAAAGTAAATTATTGCATCTAATTTTTAATCTTAAGTTTTGTACTTATTCAATAATTTATATTTGTCATTATACTCATTCTTATTGTGAGATTTTGTGAATGTAAACTCATATTATTCATGTAGTTTCATTCAATTATGAATAGTCCATTTCAACTCGCCCCGGCTCCGGCACACGTGCCCCATCTCCGTCAGACCTCACGCACAGCAGATGAGGAGACTATCAGAATAGGCGGCCGTGCACGCGCACCGTGCCAAAAGTGACCGCTCATATTATCAAATTTATATTACATTTATATTTATATACATATATACATACACATTTTTTCATTCGTTTCTAGTTGTATTTATATTGTTTCTTTACCGTAGCTAAAGAAACCTCTAACCTCCAACGTACTCTGAGGTTGTTGTTTCAAATGTTTTCACATAGAAACCTCTAAATTCTAAAATCTCTAGTCTTTCTCTGATCTAATTGTACAGTGTTTCTTTCTTTTCACAAAGAAACCTCTAAAACCTCTATTCTTTCTTTATTCTAATTTATAATTGTTCCTTTATTTTCATAAAGAAACCTCTAGTCCTTCTTTAGTCTAATTTACAGGGTGTCTAGTGATCAGGCAATTTGAAATTCCCGGTCAAATATTTTTCCCCCGACCAAGTTTTAGATGTCTTTTTGTGATTTTTTGAAGTCAATGTGTACATAGAAATAGGAATTTCAACATAATATACATAGAAAAAATCTGCCCGCTGCTCGAGCACACTCTCAACGTGCACTGCGCGCGCGTCTCCCAAGTTGGAGCGCGCCTAGGGTGCGCACCTGTTGGATCTTACGCTTTGCGCTCGATCATTGTACATCCCCCACATGTTTGCATAGGACTTTTGAAATTATAGGTCAAACCATCAATAACTAAAATTTAATAATTGTGAATTCCCTTTTGTTAAAGCTCCTTCGGCTTTAAAGAACATATTCTCATCACGAGTCTTGATAGAAAAAAAGGTTAAAAACAAGTTTTCAGATCTAATTTGAACACAATTTTGTTATCAAACATTATTCAGGGTGTCTAGCGAAATTCCGTTTACAAATTCCCGGATCAGAAATAACGTTTTTCCCGGTTTGTTCTTGTGATGTGTTTAGCTATTTGAGGATTGGTACTCTGACAATAGCTTAGCGCCCGGAAAGAGCATAATTTGAAATAAACAGTCACTTGTATTACAAAGATGAGGTATTTATTAATTCAAAAATAAAATTTAAAATCAGATAAGACTAACGTTTGGCTGGGCATCCACTGTTGCGCTTTTACGATACTCATGGGTCGAACTCGACACATGGTATGGAGAATTGATACAGAAGACGAAACTCCTGTACATTACCTACGCCAAAAACAAGCAAGTTTCTTTTGGAAGTTAATAGTTCCAATCTTTCCGAACGCGGCGCTAATATTTCATGTGCAGCCTTTCCCAAGCCTGTTAACCATGCAATTTTCGACACATAAGACACAAGCGCCATATACGTGAAGTAACTTAAACTTCCCGTGGTCTCGACTCGATTTTCGAAGTTGAAAACTTGAGTTTCTGCGCATGCCCAAGAAAACGATGTTCATTAGCTGTGATTTGCGCCTTCTTTTCAAAAAGACAAATTACGTTTTTCAAACTTTTTATTATATAAGAATAATTTTACACAGAAAATAAAGATTTGGAATTTATGGCAACAGAATTCCCGGATCGTTCAAAGAATTCCCGGCATTTTCCCGTATTTTTCAAGGTTTTACAAAATTCCCGGCAAATTCCCGTATTTCCCGGTCGCTAGACACCCTGATTATTGTACCTTGTGTCTTTTGTCAGAAAAATAAATTTGTTTATTTGTAATTTTATTTTGTACTTCTAGTTGTTTCTTTATTTTCATAAAGAAACCTCTAAAACCTTTAGTATTTCTTTAGTCTAATTTATAATTGTTTCTTTATTTTCATAAAGAAACCACTAAAACCTCTAGTAATTCTTTAGTCTAATTTATGATTGTTTCTTTACAAAGAAACCTCAAAACTTCTAGTCTTTTAAAATATTTTCTAATATATATATATATATATATATATATATATATATATATCGAAGTCGATGAATTTTAACATCGATGTCCCATCAATATTTCACCAAAAAAGGATTACTTGAAGAAAATGTTGAACTTGCGTTGACAAGCGGAATTGAACTAACTTTCAATATATCACAACAGCAACAAATTATTAGATTTAACAAATGTATTGAAATTGTTAAAGTTGGAGAACATCGGGAATAAACGAGAAACTTTGAAATATTTTCGATTGTAGTATCTTGACAAAATGAACTATATTAGAAATCAAACGAAAACTGGCGGTGTTATGAATTGGAATTTACATGAAAAACTACTAAAAAACGGTTCAGCAGAGAAGTTTAAGAACATATTTTTTTAAGAGAATAAAAAAATGCCAGGACCACGAGCAACATTCAGAAACATCAATAGATATACTTTGAAATCGAATTATATAAACAAAGCAAGTTTTAAATGACAAAAAAAGATTCCTTCGTAAAAATCATTTGGTGGCCCTAAAAAGGGCCGTTTGTGTATTCGTAGCCCAAGAAAATATTACAATCATAACATTTTCCTTCTATTTACTTCTTTGCAACTTTCTTTGCCGCAGCCTTCTTTTTGGGAGAAGCTGCCTTCGCCTTTTTCGGGGCAGCCTTAGGTTTGGTGGCAGTTTTTGCCTTAGGTGGCTTTGCAGCAACCTTTGTAGACTTCTTCTTTTCAACAACAGCCTTTTTCGCTTTAGGAGCCTTCTTCGCGGATGCTGGTTTCTTTGCCTTTGCCGCAGATTTAGCCTTTGCAGCAACCTTGGTAGATTTAGGCTTGGCCTCAGCTTTTCCCACAGGTAATTTGAATGATCCGGCAGCACCTGATCCCTTAGTCTGGACCAAAGCTCCGCTGGCAACAGCGGATTTAAGGTACTTTCTTATGAAAATGCCCTGTTTGTCAGCATCAACTTTGTATGTTGCAACAATGTACTTTTTGATTGCTTGAAGAGAAGAACCCTTTTTTTCTTTCAAAGCCGTGACTGCTGCAAGAACCATCTCGGATGCAGGAGGATGAGCTGCCTTCGCAGTGACACGAAGTTTCTTTGTTTTTGGAGTAGCAGCCTTTTTAGGAGATGCAGCCTTCTTGGTAGGTGTAGCCACTGCTACAGGTGAAGCTGGAGATTCGACTTTGTCAGCCATTTTGATCTGGAAGTTCTCTTGAACACTTGCGAAAAAAAAAAACGAAATCTGGTTTCACAATTTTTGCGATGAAAGTGCCGGTTGGAACCTTCGTATCCATGCCAGAGCGCGGATGGTGTAGAAAGACCGCCAGCTCTCGCGCCCCCGTGCATTTGAATTCTCGGTCCCAGAGGAACCACATTCCAATTTTTTTCTCACGTTTTAACAATTTTCTAACAAGATTAATGAAATGCAATTTTCATATTTCAATGAAAAAATACCTTTTCTAACAGGTAAAAGAAAAATATTTGGAAGAAGTGAATACGAAGACCCCGAAAAGGTATATGATTTGGAAGAATACTTTAAACGAGTCAACGTATTCCGATCTAAGAATTGTTTAAAAAATGGTTTTCAAAACTTTTTTTTGTAAAATAGCCTGCCGGATCTGATGTTTAATAGTTTTGGCTAATTGGTAATAAATTTTAGCTGGTTTTGAGAAAAAACTGAAGGGGCAAGAATGGGCTAAAATAGGGGATCAGTTCTGAGTTTGAAGCGAGAGCAGACGATGCTGGAAATGGATGTTTGGGTCAATAATACAAATTTGTAAACAACAAATTTTTCAATTTTTAGCAATTTTAGGTAATTTAGTAGTTTATTTATTTTTCTTATGTCATTAGTTAATTTTTTTTATTTTTCAGATATATCATTTTGTATAGTAGATTTATGACATTTGAATGAGAATGAATGCGTGAATAAAATTATTCATCAATTAGATATTTATTTTGTAATTTTGATATTTTTTTGAGGGAATTTTCAAAAACAGTTCATTCAGTATGACAGTTGATTTTTAACGAATATGGATAAAATCAGGTATTAGAAAGTTGACTCATCAATGTAAGAACAAGGTTTGCATATTTTTTGTAATACATACATTGAGTTGAATTTACATATAAAGTTAATATATTTATTATGAAAAATTCGTGTAAATGTAAATAAAAGATATTGATTATATAGAATTATTTATATGTGTATAATTTGAAGCATTATTCGATCTTTAATTTAGGTACGCGTAGCCACTAGCTACGATCATAATAAACATAAATAAAAAAAACATAAACAAGTGTTTACTCTTCGTAGCATATAATTTAGAGATTAATAATTTCAACTCAATCATCGCACATAATTCCTTGTAAGTGTTTGAAATTCAGTTATTCAAAAATGAAATTTCAATTTTTCTCTGAAAATCCTTTTTCCTGAATAGTAAAATATCTCCGGATATTGACAAAGTTAATATTTCTAGTATAACAGTAACAAGTTTTTAACCATAAAACATCAAATTAATTTAGTAACAACTAAAAAAAAAAGATCGGCATTCATCTTCATTTTCGACGTTTTCTCAAAATTAGAACCTTTTATTTTCTGTATAATCATCTTTAAAAAAACCTTGTTCTTCCCTCTTCAAAATCAGGTATGCTAGACAAAATGTGCTGAATTTTAATGTTGGCGTAAAGCGCCGAGTTTTTTGTAGAAAAACTCAAAAATATATTTAAAGTTAAAAAATGAAACTGGAGTAACTTTTTAAATAAAAAAATTATACTTATCGGGAAGCTACATGAAAAAATGTGTCCAAATCCCTAATAAAAAAACATGTGCAAGAGGCGGTTAATGGAGATCCACTACTATCCGTCCAAAAAGTTTAGGCACCGCGATTTTGGTACAGATTTTCCTGAAAATCTCAGCGGGAAAAAAATCTAAAAATATGGGACCACATGCATGTTGAAGCTGAAGGTTTTGCCAATCCACATACGTAGTTTCAAAATTTTGAGATGAATAGCAATTATTTCTGGGCGAGTGAAAGATGAAAAAGCGTAATTATCCCATCATTATTTCAGAATACTCAACTTTGAATGGCTGCAAGTCAGTGAAAAAAAAAATGAAAAATCTGCAAACAATATATGTGTTTTATTGATCCTTTCTGTGCTCAATGGTGTTATTTAGAGTCGGAAATATTATTCATTTGTTAATAAGTGATTGTGAAAAAAGTGGAGAGGTGTCATCTCCGGAACTAAGAAACGTACAAAGATGATTCTTGAAAGAAATTACCCATTTTTAGCTTCTGACAATGTTTTGCGTATTATCAATGAGCAAAAAGTTGCACTTGAATGTTTAAAAAATTATTTTCTTCGTGGAAGAATGCAAAAGGCTTAACGATAATCGAGGCTACCACACTCTCAGCATGGGACTTGTGCTACTGCTACACGTGCACCACGACCCTAAGCCCGGATGCAAAAAAAAAGGGTACCCATAACTGTTAATATCTCTAAATAAATAACAGGCAGGCAATATTTCACCAAATGTACCGGATATTTTAACAGCGATTGTAATATAAAATATTTTAATTTTTAATTTGTTCATAGTTTCGCAACTAATATTCAGTGATCAAAATAAATCCGAATTTGAAAGAATCGCAAATTATTTTTTACCCATCCACATTGTTCATCAAAATCATTAATGTTCATGTCATTTCTCTAGTCTAGTAGTAGCTTCAAAAAAAAAAGTTGGATTTTTAACCAAAGGGGCCAATTTTCTACTCAAATTAATGAACACTAATGATTAATGATTAATTATCATTAATGATTTTGTCGAACAATGTGGATGGGTAAAAAATAATTTGCGATTCTTTCAAATTCGGATTATTTTGATCACTGTATATTATAGCGAATACGGTTATCCTGCACTGGTGCACGCTAGAGCACTCCGACCTGCTCCTTCTTACTTCTTCTCACGTTCTTCCTTCTCCCTTTGACCCGCTTCGGAGCAGGTCGGAATGCTCTGGCGTGCACCAGTGCAGGATAACCGAATTCGCTATTAGTTACGAAACTATGAACAAATTAAAAATTAAAATATTTTATATTACAATCACTGTTAAAATATCCGATACTTTTGGTGATATATTGCCTGCCTGTTATTTATTTAGAGATATTGACAGTTATCGGTACCCTTTTTTTTTTGCATCCGGGCTCAGGGTCGTGGTGCACGTGTAGCAGTAGGACAAGTCCCATGCTGAGAGTGCGGTAGCCTCGATTATCGTGAAGCCTTTTGTAGATTTTTCATATTTTTTGTTCACTGACTTGCAGTCATTCAAAGTTGAGTATTCTAAAATGATGATGGGATAATTACGCTTTTTCATCTTTCACTCGCCCAGAAATAATTGCTATTCATCTCAAAATTTTGAAACTACGTATCTGGATTGGCAAAACCTTCAGCTACAACATGCATGTGGTCCCATATTTTCAGATTTTTTTTCGGCTGACATTTTCAGGAAAATCTGTACCAAAATCGCGGTGCCTAAACTTTTTGGACGGATAGTAGTCGGGTCCAAAAGTCGAGGCCCCTCACTTTTTTTTTATTGCAACTTACACAAAAAAAATCTCTGAAATGTCTAATAAAAAGCATCTTAAAGCTTACGGTCTTCCGAATTCAACGATATGATCACTTTTATCCTGAACAAAGGTTGTTAATAGTTAGAGTGCAAAACGTCCGAAAAAACAGGGGTTTCGACCTCCTTTTCCAAGGGTCCAATTTGACCTGTACCCAGAAGTATAGGGCGACGTTAAGAAAATTCTAAAAAAAATCACAGATATTTTTTTAACATTCCTGAATGCAATGTATTTTTCAAAATGCTGAAATATTCAATGGTTTACTTCTTACGGTGATTTATTTACAAAATTTTATCTTGAGAACGAATGAAGATAGGAAGCCGTTTAATTAATGGCTCCAAATGTGCAGTTTTATCATGCGATTGCAGGGCAATACCTTAGTTTATGATAAAATAATTCTTACGCGATAAATATCAGTGTGGGCGTGTGGCCAGCACAGCGGGACAAGTGGCAGCAAAAAAAGTACCCTTTCTATGACAATAGTAATTCCAGAAGCAAGCCAAATGCCCGAAACTAATGTGGTTGAACGAAGCAAGGCCGTCTCAACGTCTTTAAGATGCATTTACAGAGCGGGTCCTTAGAAAATCGAAACCCAATCGCGAATATTAACCCGATTTAGAATATGTTCAATAGAAAACAAATTTGTTATAACTTTCTTCCAAGACTCCGGGTGCAGTTCCGAATAGGTGAACCCTCCGATTTATGCGCTGATTACGAAAATCCTAGTGGAAATTGGCGACAAGGATGTCTTCATGGAAAAAACCATAAAAAACCCAATGAAAAATATTATTTTTTTCTTTATCTCATGAAATACGAAGAATTTTGAAAAATGTTCCAAACAAAAGTTCTAGCTAGTATAAAAATACAGGTATGTTAAGTTGGGACAACACTATTGAGGACAAAACTATACAATAATGTAGGGCTCATTTAGGGCTCTGGGAATATAATAATCAAAATTTAAAAAAATGTTTAAACAATGTTTGTTTAAATAATCCTACTAAAAATGAATTGATCATATTTATTTTCTTATCCACGTTAAGGCTCATTCAGGGCTCCCCGAATATGATGTTTGAACATCCAAAAAAATTGTTTAAACAAATTTACCAAAAAATTTTAGTTTTTTTTTATTTCCCTTGCATAATTTCAGGCTCATTTAGGGCTCCTGAAATATCGTCGACCGGAAGTCGTCCGATTTTTCCTTTGCCCTTTTTTTTTGTTATAGATGGTGTTGTGCCACCTTAACGTTATAAAAAATACGTGAAGAAAATTATGAAGCCGATTCTTTCGACTCGCATAATTTAGGGCTCATTAACCCTTTGAGGCGTAGAGTATCATATATGATACACCAAACTTTTTTCAGTTTTTTATACATACCGCGACCGTTTTCAGCTCAATCGCTCTCGAATAAACTTCTACACCATCATTAGTACTTAGGCTTCGTAATGCTTTGATTAAAAATTTGAAAATTTATTAATTTTATTATTTATAAACAAATAAAGGCGGAAAACTTTCGATTTTTTTGAATAAATTCGGCCTTGGACAGACTTTTTAAGATAATCTTATGAAAATTTATATAAAAGGGTTTTCAAAGTCGCTGATCACGAATCTGGTATTAGAACTTGAGAAATCAAAATGGCGGATCCAATATGGCGGCTACTTTAGGTTAGAATTGCGGTTTTCTGAGTAATTCACTTGGCAAAAGTTATGAGGGGATTTACGGGCCTGCTCATCACACATATGAATTGAGAATTTCAATATTCAAAATAGCGGACCCAATATGGTTACTATTTTAGGTTAGAATTGCAATTTTCTATGTAATTCACTTGGAAAAAAGGTGTCAGGGTGTTTTCAGGATCGTTGATTACGGATCTATTTTGAGGTGAGATGCATAATCAGCGACCTCCGTAAACCTCTGTCTGAGTGAATTACTTAGCACACCGCAATTCTAACCTAAAGTAGTCGCCATATTGGGTCCGCCATTTTGAATATGGAAATTCGAATTCAGATCTGAATTCATATTCGTGATGAGCGACCTCCGAAACCCCCGTATACATTTTCCCAAGTGAATTACTCTGCAAATCGCAATTCTAACCTAAAGTAGTCGTCATTTTTAATATTAAAATTCTGAATTCATATTCGTGATGAGCGTGATGAGCTGGTTGGCCCGACCGCGGGCCGACGGTCAATTCGCACCTGGGTAGTTTGGCGTCATCATTCGGATTGTCGCTCATTAATCTATTAATTACTGTTTTACTGTGCTATATTAGCGAGTTCTTAAGCCCTTTAAACATCCAAGTTCAATAGCTCGATAGCTTCTGGATCAAGGATACTTTCTGTATGTTCCCACTTTTCTCTCAAATGTGCTAAATACTCATCAGATGAGATCAAGAACTTGTGGATCAGATCAGTGTTGATTGCATGCCGGCTGACTTTCCGCGTATGATGCTCACGAATCACTGGTATTTTTTAATATAATTTTTTCGTGAAATAGACAAATATTGATGGGTGGCCAAAAGTTTTTCAGAAAACATTATTGGCATTGGCAATATAATTTGAGCTAGGGCAGAAGAAATGCGGTTTATTTTCACCTAAAATAGCCTAAGACGTGCATTTGTTTAAATAATTTGTTTACAAAATATACAAATATTGATGGTTTATGGAATTTTTTTCAGAAAAAATCCTTGGCAATGTAATTTCAGCAAGGTCAGAAAAAAAATTATTTCTTTTCGCTCAAAAACTCCAAAAATGTACATTTGTTTATATAAATTGTTTATAAAATAAACCAATATTGATGGGTGGGAAAAAAGTTTCCAAAAAACGTTATTGCCAATATAATTTCAGAAAATACAGAAGAAAAGACGGTTTATTATCACCTAAAATACCCTAAAATGTGCATTTGTTTATAAAATAAACAAATATTGGTGGGTTAGAAACTTTTTTTTAGAAAAAATCATTGGCAATGTAATTTCAGCAAGGTCAGAAGAAAAAATTATTTCTTTTCCGTTGAAAACACCAAAAATGTACATTTGTTTATATAAATTGTTTATAAAATAAACAATATTGATGGGTGGGAAAAAAGTTTCCAGAAAACGTTATTGCCAATATAATTACAGAAAATACAGAAGAAAAAACGGTTTATTTTCACGTAAATTGCCCTAAAACGTGCATTTGTTTATATAATTTGTTTATAACATAAACAAATATTGGTGGGTTGGAAATTTTTTTTCAGAAAAAATCATTGGCAATGTAATTACAGCAAGGTCAGAACAAAAAATGATTTCTTTTCGCTTACAATTGCCCAAAATGTGCATTTGTTTATATAATTTGTTTATAAAATAAAAAAATTACAAGTAATTTCAAATGTTCATGTCGACGCTACATTCTAACGATAAAAGCTAGCGATTGCAGGGCAGAAATATACTTGAAAGGCGAATAAACTCTAATGTTGATTATTTATTGACACAATTTGTTTATAACAATTAAACATGCAGGTTAACCATTTTTTTATCTTTCCGATACCCTTGTGCATTAAACTGGACGAGACATATAAAAAAAATTATATCTAGAAGATAAAAAATAAAATTTAAAAAATCGACATTTTTTCCGTTGTTTGCATTAACATAAAAATTAAATAAACAAAAAAATAAAAAATCTACTCTCACCATTTTTTTAAGAATTTAGTTCTGAATTTAAAAAAAAAAAACTAAAATCGGTGCAAAATTGCGTTCTAAATGTCATTTTGAACCTCGATTTCCGATTTCACCCCACTGTGCGTGGGGGCGGAAAGGCACCCCTGTGACTGGTTACAAAAGTTACCGATCTATTACCATAATTTTAAAAAATGTATGAAAAGATTGATGAATTACCATAATTCCTAAAATTTATGGAATTTTTCAAAAATGTATTAAATTTGTTGAAATTTTTAAATATTTATTAGGTTTGAGAAATCTAATGAAATTTTTGGATATTTATGAAAGTTGTGGAAATTTATGATAACTCACGGATAATTATTACGTTATTAAAAATATGCCGGAAGAGAAAATTAAAATCCGGCAAAATCTGCCGGAAGAGAAAATTAAGATCCGGCAAGGAATACAGATATGTACAGATACTACAGATGACACATAACTTCCATCTGTCACCAATATCTCCCTTTAACTTTCTATTGTCCGACATATTTTTGCAAATATGAATTTTTTAACTCGTTGCAATTAATCTAGAATTATTTGGAAATAATAATAAATCGTTTGAAATTCATAATAAATTCCTTGGAATTCAAATTAGTACACGATAAAATATGCCGGAAGAGAAAATTAAAATCCGGCAAAATATGCCGGACGAGAAAATTAAAATTTGGCATATTTTGCCGGAACAGAATATTCGACCTAAAATAATTTAATTTCAGACAAATTTTCACCTGCCTTTGGGCCAGAAGTTTTTTGTAAATTTTCTCAAAAATTGTCCTATTGGTATTTGCAACATGTATATAATAATATTAGGTAATCAGGGTTATTAAAATAAAAGTAATAAAAAATAAAAACAAAATATGTCGTGTGTGAGTTGTGAAAACCTGTAAGACTAGAGAAACATTTTTGTGTAATGCTGGCCCAAAAAATATAGGTGACAAGTTGTTTTTTAAAAAAAAGTTCAAAACCAATACAGAATTGTCAGCTCTGGGCTGTTTAAAAAAATTTTCACGGTTTGTACCACTATGTGCTAGAAAGAGAATTTAACCAAATTTTGTCGTAAAAAGTAAAAAATGCATGTCTCACACGTTGCCATAGGAAACAATTATATGTATTTCAGCCCTAAACAATTCTGTGACATCTGTTGGATCAGTTTGTCCGATTTCATATGAAGTCGGTCTTTCAAGAAAATCATGAAATTATATATAACTTACCACGATTGTCCTAAATGAAAACGGCATCCAATGTGACCGTCCACGAAGAAAGGGACCTAATGCGGAAAAAATCGAATTTCATTTTCTTACGCCAATCGATAGTTCGCGAGTTACTCTTTCATCTCCAGTAATCAGAAATTGATTAAGGCAGCCCCACCACTTACTACACAGTTGTACGCGACGTCATTGAGGCTCAAATGGATGGAAATTGCAAAGTCGATTACGGTGTTTCGGTTGCATAAATCGGCTCATAATTAAAAGTTGAAATTGAATAGTATTCTTGTAGAAACTGTAGTAAACCGCAAGCGTCTTTCGTCTATAATAAACGTAACATATCTGAACAGGACAAAGAATAATCCAACGTAAGAAAGAATTGGTGGCCCTGAAAAGGGCCGATTGATTTTTTTGTTAAAGGCGAAGAAACTATAATTAACCGCCAAACCCATAAAGGGTACGTCCTTGACGTTTCAGAGCATAGACGACGTCCATGGCGGTGACGGTCTTCCTTTTGGCGTGCTCGGTGTAGGTGACAGCATCACGGATGACATTTTCCAGGAACACCTTCAGGACACCTCGGGTTTCCTCGTAGATCAAGCCAGAGATACGCTTGACTCCTCCACGTCGAGCCAGACGGCGAATAGCTGGCTTCGTGATTCCCTGGATGTTATCACGCAAAACTTTACGATGACGTTTTGCTCCTCCTTTTCCCAACCCTTTTCCTCCTTTACCACGGCCAGTCATTTTTCAGGTAGTACTACGTCAACGAAAGTGAACGAAGAATGATGAAATTGCCGGTTCTGGCGCTAGTTTTATGCACACCGCGAATCCTATCCCCTCCATGATGCCGGTAGCCAATGATTGTTTCGTCCTCCCTTCTCTAGTATCCCCAGTAAATCAGCGACGCGAGCTCCCTTCTTCGTCACCCTATCCAACGAGCGACGCGTACTCCCTTCCCTAACGCCACTGCTTGAAAATGGATAAATAAGCGCGTTTTATGGCCTCGCTTCATTCTATTTTTGAACTTTCGCGGTGACATAGTTCTCGATTTTGAAATGGCTCGTACCAAGCAAACCGCTCGTAAATCTACCGGTGGAAAGGCACCAAGGAAGCAGCTGGCCACCAAAGCCGCTCGCAAGAGTGCACCAGCAACTGGAGGAGTCAAGAAACCTCACCGTTACAGGCCAGGAACCGTCGCTCTTCGTGAGATCCGTCGTTACCAGAAGAGCACTGAGCTTTTGATCCGCAAATTGCCTTTCCAACGTCTCGTTCGTGAAATCGCTCAAGACTTCAAGACTGACTTGCGTTTCCAGAGCTCTGCTGTAATGGCTCTCCAGGAAGCCAGTGAAGCTTACTTGGTTGGACTTTTCGAAGATACCAACTTGTGCGCTATTCACGCCAAGAGAGTCACCATCATGCCCAAAGATATCCAATTGGCTCGCCGAATCCGAGGAGAACGTGCTTAATTCCGACCTGCGCAAAACATAAACAATCGGCCCTTTTCAGGGCCAACAAATATTTCTGACGAAGGTTGTACCTATTTTTCTACCAAACATGCTTTCTGTTTATGAGTTAAATGTGTGTGCCATGCCTCTTATTTCGTACTTAATGCTACTATAACTTACGTCTTAAATTCTTTTTTTATTTGTCACAGTCTTTAATTGAACATTTCTTTCATTTGGTGAGGAGCTGCTCCCCTATTAACGAAACTAAGAACTTGTCCATTTCGGTTTTGTTACTTTAATAACAAAGCAGTATGCGTGTTTATGACTGCTAATATTACGTCCATATGGGATATTTTCATGTTACATTTCTTATTATTTCATCACATATTTGTGAGGTACCCACATTTTCGACGCGTTATCTTGCATAATAATCCTTTTTTCACGACATTTCAAGATTTTCAGCGGAACAATATTATCTCTGAACATCTGTTTCAAAAATCCTGACCCCTCTACAAATAATTGAATATCTCAATCAAGAAAAATCGCTTAAAAAAGGGAAAATCCTCATTTCATTGCGAATAAATACAATATCATTTGATTGCGATGCGATTATAAGTTTCGATGCAAATTCGCAGTGAAGGTGAAAAAACGTGGATAAAAGCACCTTTTATAACTCGGTCAGCTTTCGACCGTACTATTTCGTGGAAAAATGCATGAATTTTTTGGCAAAAAATCGAGTAGTTAGCTTGAAGTTTTATTTATGAGTACGTTTTCGAAAAATTCAAAAATATTTATAACTTTGGTGTCGGCAGTAAATAAAAGCGAAGGATGCTATCTCAGCTTCTAATCAAGCTGAAAGGCTCTACTCAGGCCTACAATTTTTCAAAAAAATCAACAAATGCAATGGTAGGGTTTGAAATTCAGTTAATTACATCAATAACACGCTATTGCATATTATTTTTTTTTGGGACTGGAGGCACAAAAGAAATGGATGATACTCACAGCGGGTTCCAGGGTATCGATATCTTGCTTGATCCGTCGCCTCATAAAGTGACCTTTTTTTTTTCTTCAACTTTCGTACATCTGGTAGAATGTGCCGCGTGGGTCAACAAAAAAAACAGAAAAAAATAATATGAAATAGCATGTTATTGATGTAATTAACAAATTTTATAAACCCACCATTGAATTTATTGATTTTTTTGAAAAATGTTAGGCCTCAGTAGAGCCTTCCAGCTTGATTAGAAGCTGAGTTAGCATCCTTCGCTTTTATTTACTGCCGACACTAAAGTTATAAATATTTTTCAATTTTTCGAAAACGTGCTCATAAATAAAGCTTCAAGCTAACTACTCGATTTTTTGCCAAAAAATGCATGCATTTTTCCACCAAACAGAACGGTCGAAAGTTGACCAAGTTGTAAAAGGTGCTTTTAACCACGTTTTTTCACCTTCACTGCGAATTTGCATCGGAACTTATGGGCGCATCGCAATCCAATGACATTGTACTTATTCGTAATGAAATGAGGATTGACAAGACGATTTTCCTTTTTTTGAACGATTTCTTTTGATTGATATATTCAATGATTTGTAGAGGGGCCAGGATTTTTGAAACAGATGAGCATCGATGTCACCAATGTATCGAGAGAAAAACCTCTGTTTTCGATGTTTTATTAAAAAATCTTCTAAATCTCTTAGGATACCTTATCATTGAGATAAATTTCGTGATACTATTATTTATTTAATTGAAATTGATTAGACGGTTGCGCCGCCGCTGATGTGAATTCCGCGTATCGGCGCGTCAAAGTATTACGTATTCTTGAGTATATTTACATGGTACCGGATTTCTTCAAAGAAAACCCCGAGCCACAAAAGTACGTTGATTCGGTGTTGTTTTGAGTAGCAACAATAATGAGACACTGAAGAATAATAACGCAGATATGCTTATGTTATTGTTTTACACATGAAGTGTTTTGATTTGTAATCATAATTGCCTTACCGTAGGTGGCTCGACAACTTAGTTTGATTCCTATCTTATTTCTAACAAAATTCTCCACCGAAATAATGATCTGAAATTCAAACGTTTGAGGGAGTCGAATAAATGAACACCTTTTTTTACAGGGAAAAAGCCGGCTAAGGCATAAAAAACCCTTTTATTAATGAACATCAAATCAAATAAATTTCACAGTTGTTACACGAATTCTTTACCGGCGTAGCGTTGGTGTCACTCGCGCACTCGTCACTTCCGTCCATGAATAGGAAATTTTATTTATGTCTGCGCACGGGAGCTCTACGTGGGTGAAAAGCCTTTTAGACTTTTGAGAGTAAATCTCGAATTGAAATGGAAAGTCTTAGAGACTTTGAGATCAAGATCTCGAAATGGAAAGTCTTAGAGACTTTGAGATTAGCTCTCGAAAATGGAAAGTCTTAGAGACTTTGAGATAAGCTCTCGAAAGGGAAAGTCTTAGAGACTTTGGATTAGCTCTGACCGAGACTCAGAACGCGGTTGGATCTCCAACTGCCCTGCCCTTGTCCATCAATGGATAGATACCTCCGCTGGAGGGCGGAGTGACACAAACGCTTGATCGGCTTTCTCGCTCATACTTTCGCTCTCTCTCTCTCTCCCATACTCTTTCTTCTTTACCTTTCTAAGTGATTTAAAGCTCGCGCGTACACTGAAAAGCATTATGGCTGATAATTTTAAAGTAGCTGTGTTACGCGGTAACATGAAGTATTCTCATTTTCAGACATAAAATCTGATTTTGAGAACATAACAAAGCTGCAAAAAAAACGGGATACTTAGAACTAATAAGAAAAACAGGTGCTAATTACCGAAACTAAAACCTTCTCCATTTCTGTTTATGAATTCAGTAAGAAAGCAATATGCGTATTTATGTCAGCTGATATTGAGCCTGTATTGAATATTTTGTTCTTACAATTTTTATTATTTCATCACATGATTGTAGTCACACTATTTGGAAGGGGGTGTAGGGATGTCATGCAAAATATTGGTTTTCAAAAAACGGTGTATTTCTAGGAGATCTACAACTTCTATTTGAAGCTTTTTTGTAATTTTTAATTATTTACTGAAATTAAGCGGAAAGACATAGCATTCTTATGATTTTTTGGGGTTTTGACCTTGAAAATCGAATGTGCGCCTATTTTCTCTGTCGTATTTGTAATCAGCACCTCAAAATGCATAGGTCTACGAAGTTTCAAATTAATCTGAGGTATTCGATTTTCGGAAGTTTCCTCCTGAAATTTCGGCACAAATAGCCAAATTTTAGTATCTGAGAGCTTTTAGTACCGAAATTTCGGTACGAATACCCAAAATAGTATCTGCCAGCTATTCGTATCGAAATTTCGGTACACGTAGACACTTCCTTTTTAAATTATAATTTTTTGTAATATGAGTTCAATTTTTATTATTAGACTGAACCGAAAATTGATTACATTTAAAAATATATCAAATTTTTGTCGGTCTGCAGCTTGAAATAGGTTTTTGCAAATCATGAACCAGTGCTGAAAACAAAAATTTCTTTGATAAATGATTCTTTTAATTAAAATAATCAAATATTTATACTAAAGAAAAAACCTTTTTAGTGTTTACAGTTTTAAAAAAATATTGTTTGCATTCACAATAACTGAAAAAAGTATATATTTCTGGATAACAAATTTTGGTTGAAAATGTACATAGTACCTATTTTTTTTTAATTACAACAAATGTTCTGAAAAACCTAATTGTTGATTAGAAAGAAACTTCAATGTAAATTAGCCTGCAAGGTTGGTTTGTATAATGTTTGGTTCGAAGGCAATATGCGTGTGAACTTAGCCCCCCACTTTCAAAATTTCGATTCTTTTTTTAAAGTTCTGACATCCTTTTGAATAGTTCTACAGTTCCTGATAACTTTTAGAAATAGTTCCGGCATATAAATACTCTAAAAATGGATTTTTCAAAATTGGGGGCTAAGTTCACGTTCCCCTGCACTTTTCGAAAAATGAAGTTTTTTTTAGAGTTCTGGGTAGATTTAGCATAGTTCTAGAGTTCCTGATACTTATTAAAAATATTTCCCAAAAATTAGACCCAAAAAAAAATTTTCAAAAAAAAAGAGCCAGCCTCCAACTTTTAAAAAAATCAACTTTTTCTTCAATATTCCTGTATTTCCAAGAGAGTTCTGGAGTTCTATCACAAAATAATTACGAAAAACTTGAAAACTCGATAGTTACACAATTTCGAAAATCCCAAAATTACAGAGAAATTTTTCGAAATAGTTCCAGGAGTTCTGATCAGAGTTCTGGTAGCCCCCTGAATAGTTCTAACAAAAAGTCCAGTAAAATTTTCCGATTAACTCAAAATCCAAAAACCTACAACAATTTACACATACCCAACAAATTTTGAAATTCGAAACTTTGAGAGTTCCAGGAGTTCTGATCAAAGTTCTGGTGGCCTCCTGAATAGTTCTACAAAAAACTCTAGTAACATTTTTCGGTAAACTCAAAATCCAAAAACCTACAACACTTTACACATGCCCAACAAATTTTGAAATTTAATATTTTGAGAGTTCCAGGAGTTCTGATCAGAGTTCTGGTAGCTCCGGAATAGTTCTACAAAAAAGTCTGATAACATTTTTCGGTAACCTCAAAATCCAAAAGCTTCAACATTTTACAATTTACACATACCCAACAAATTTTGAAATTCAAAATTTTGAGAGTTCCAGGAGTTCTGATCAGAGTTCTGGTAGCCCCCTGAATAGTGTTCTACAAAAAAGTGTAGTAACATTTTTCGGTAAACTCAAAATCCAAAAACCTACAACACTTTACAGTTTACACATACCCAACAAATTTTGACATTAGAAATTTTGAGAGTTCCAGGAGTTCTGATTAAAGTTCTGGTAGCCCCCTGAATAGTTCTAACAAAAAGTCTAATAAAATTTTCCGATAAGCTCAAAATCCAAAAACCTACAACACTTCACACATACCCAACGAATTTTGAAATTCGAAATTTTGAGAATTCCAGGAGTTCTGATCAAAGTTCTGGTAGCCCCCTGAATAGTTCTACAAAAAAGTCTCATAATATTTTTCGGTAAACTCAAAATCCAAAAACCTACAACACTTTACAGTTCACACATAACATTGTAAGTTTTTGGATTTTGAGTTTATAGGAAAATTGTATTAGACTTTTCGTTAGAACTATTCAGGGGACTATCAGAACTCTGATCAGAACTCCTGGAACTCTCAAAATTTGCTGAGTATGTGTAAATTGTTGTAGGTTTTTGGATTTTGAGTTTATCGGAAAATGTTACTGGACTTTTTTGTAGAGCTATTTAGGGGGCTACCAGAACTCTGATCAGAACTCCTGGAACTCTCAAAATTTCGAATTTCGAAATTTGCTGGGTATGTGTTAATTGTTGTAGGTTTTTGGATTTTGAGTTTATCGGAAAATTTTATTGGACTTCTTGTTAGAACTATTCAGGGGGCTACCAGAACTCTGATCAGAACTCCTGGAACTACTTCGAAAAATTTCTCTGTAATTTTGGGATTTTCGAAATTGTGTAACTATCAAGTTTTCAAGTTTTTCGAAATTATTTTGTGATAGAACTCCAGAACTCTCTTGGAAATACAGGAATATTGAAGAAAAAGTTGATTTTTTTTAAAGTGGGGGGCTGGCTCTTTTTTTTGAAAATTTTTTTTTTGGGTCTAATTTTTGGGAACTATTTTTAATAAGTATCAGGAACTCTAGAACTATGCTAAATCTACCCAGAACTAAAAAAAAACTTCATTTTTCGAAAAGTGCGGGGGAACGTGAACTTAGCCCCCTTTTTATACCATTAAGCCTTTTCCCTTCCGGGGTAGGCGTGACTTGTTCGGTTGGAAAGTAGTGGAATAGGTATATAGGTATGAGGTTGATCGGTATATGGGTATAGGGTGGATGGGTATGTAGGTGTTATGTATAGATGTTTTAGATTGATCTGGAGTTCTCGTGTTATTTATATAAATTACACGTTCACTCCGCAACACTGCTCCGACCCAGGTTGCTGATCAATCTCTCTAGCGATCACCCCAAATGAGGAGCCTCACAAAATTATTATGTATGGTTCCCCACTTGGGCCCATTAGAATCCAAGGTCTTTGTTTCAGGCATCATTCACTCTATTGTCACTCTGTTTATAAACTATTTGTCGCCACATATTTCTGTCCTGGCATACTACTCTAGCTTCATTCACGTCCATGCATTTTTGCATGCAGGCTCTTGTATTTCTATGGCTTCTTATGTCTCTTCGTATTAGTGTCTCATTCACAGATTCTAACCATTCTTTCGGCGGTCTACCTCTGAGCATTCTGCCATTTACTTTACCTTTATACACTTGCTTGGTCAGTCGTTCATCTTTCATTCTTTCAAGATGTCCGAACCACCTTAGCTGATTTCTTTCCCATATGTCAACTAGTGTCTCCCCTGTACCACATTCTTCGAGGATTGTCTCGTTTCGTACTTTGTCCATCAGTGTTTTCCCGCATATTATGCGCAGAGGTTTCATGCCGATCGCGTTGATTTTACTCCTGTCTTTTTCTTGGCAGGTCCATGTCTCGCTACCGTATAGTACAGTCGGTACGAAAATAGAGTTATGTATGGCCATTTTAGCTTTTTTTGATCTGTTTTTATTTGTGAGGATGGACCTTGCTCTACCGATAACTTGCTTACCCTTATTTATCCGCCTATCTAATTCCCCATCTATTTTTCCGTCGTTAGTGAATAGACTACCTAGATATACGTACTTGTCAACTTGTTCTAATTTCTCATCATTTAGAACTATGTTGCATATTGTTTTCTCACTTTTTCCCTCAAACACCATGACTTTCGTTTTATTCACGTTAATTTTGAGGTCCATGTTCTTCATGCTTGTATTAAGTTTATTCAACATTCTTTGCAAGTCTTCGACTGATTCTGCCATAACAATCTTGTCATCCGCGAAAGCCAACCCACGTACCTTGACGGTTTCGAGATCTACACCTTTTTCGTCGAAGAGGGCAGTTCTAAGACACTTTCCATGAATATGATAAATAGCCACGAGGACATAACGCATCCTTGTTTCACGCCTTGCATAATATCGAACCATTCACTCTTTTTCCCATTTACCCTTACACTCGCTTTACTACCTGTATATATTGTTTTTATTGCTTGTAGGAGCCCTCCATTCACTCCATACTCTTTAAGGACTTCCCAAAGTTTACTTCTATTTACCGTGTCGAATGCTTTTTCTAGATCGATAAATGCACAGAAGACTTTCTTTCCTACTCTCAAAATTTTTTCTGCGACCTGTCTTAGGCTAAATATCTGATCCGTACATGATCTTCCTGGCATAAATCCACTTTGGACTTCCCAATTTTGAAAAATCCATTTTTAGAGTATTTATATGCCGGAACTATTTCTAAAAGTTATCAAGAACTGTAGAACTTTTCAAAAGGATGTCAGAACTCTGAAAAAAAAATTCGAAATTTTGAAAGTGGGGAGCCAAGTTCACACGCATGAAGGCAATTTATATAGAGAAATTTTTTTTCCGTTTGAGGCGCACGCGTGTTTTTACATTTATTTTTCTATACAATTTTTGTAGGATTATTTTTATTTTAAATTCAAGCAATCATTTTTAAAAACTTTGAATATTAAACAAAAATGTGTTTGATACAAATATTTTATTATCGCATTTGTAATAAATAATATTTATTAAGAAACAATTTTTTAATGGTGTAAATTCTGGAATTTTATAATTATGGAATATTCTAGTTCGTATTTTCGAATTTTATTATTCGGGAGTCTTATACAGAGTCGGGCATTTTATTTGCGGGATACTTCAGTCGTCCACAGAAGTACAGAAAATTTGTTATATTTATAATTTCGAGACCTGGATCTTGTCGATTTTTTCCTACAATATTTATTTTAAAAAAATGTATTGTATGCAAATTCTTGAAATCACAAGTTATAAAGATAATCTTATTAAATATCAAAATTGAACATTTTTAAGTTCGCTTTATATCTAATTTGTATTCTTGGGTCTTGGCGATTTTTTCCCTAGTGCATTTCAGTCAGTGGTAAGCGGGGGTGAATTTAATAAGAATTATCTCTCGGAAAATAAGTTAGTAAAATGAGAAAAAATTGGGTACCTTTTTTTATCTCTATAGAGGGCATACCTATAGATATATGTAAAAAATGTAAACTTCCGAAAATTTGAAAACTCTGTAAACAAGAAATTTTTGAAACATTATTTTTTGCCCGCGGATTTGCTGTATGTCTTTCGATTCCGAACTAATTATACTCTTTTACGATTCTAATACAATTTACAAAACACTAATTGAAAATTTTCTTAATTTTTAAGGCTTCAATTTGATAATTTAAATTTTAACGTTAAAATTTTCTCATTTTCAGAATGCAAGCTTATTGTTTGCATTTTCACAATTTTCGTTACAAGTTAGGTTAAACATTAACAAAATCTGGGATTCGAAACTGGTACAACGCGAAAAAAGTCAAAAGCTTAAATTCAAACGGTAAATATCTGAAAATACTTTCTTACTTTAGTCGCTTCTTTTGAGAGTCGATCGTTTGCTTTCAGTTCTCTTTTCGAAATGTATCTTGAATTGAACGCAATTTAAATTCAATGTTTTCAGCTGCATTTAGATTAAAGTATACAAATGTTTTTGGTTTGAACTATAAATTAATTAAAATATTTCACTTATTTTTGACCATTGTAATTCATAACCTTTAAAATTGAATACTTGTAGGTCAAACATGAAAAAGTAAAATATATTGAATAATTAGAAATTTAAAGCTATTTAAATAAGCAAAAAATTTTGAATTGAAAGTGTTTGATAATTTTAGATTGAAACATTTTAAATTATTTAGTCACAAATTAGAATCGTTTAAAGTTGCAGAATTAGAAATGAACGTCTTTTAATACTTGAATCATTATTTTAGAGCGACTTAAACCGTATATCTTCAGATAAATTTGAAAGTAGGACTATTGACAATTAGGAGTACTTGCACAAACTGAACAAATTTTGTTTGTCAAAATTGAAAAATATATATTTAATGTTCGCTGAAGGTCAATTTTGTTCAAAGTGCTTGTTTCTGAATAAATTGACTTTACTATTGTTTCTGAATTCGTTCTGTTACTTATGGAGTGTTTTTCATAGAAAACATTGATAACTGTTTTTTTACGTTTATAAAATAATAATTAAAGGTCACTGAGGGTTCTGTACAAAATATTGATTTATAAAGAATATTTTTCAAATTATACAACGGATTTCTTTGCCTAAATATACAAACCTTATTTGTACTATAGTAAAAACAACTAGAAAAAATGAGATTGAAGGCCAATTTTGTAAAGAAAATTAACCTTGGTCGACCCATAAATATTTATTTTATTTATCGAACGATTAAAAAACTCTTCAAAACGCTTTTATTACTTCAATTTTATTAAAGAAGAATATTGCTTGTAAAAATAAAAATAGTATAATTTTTTCATACATTTCTTAAAATAAAAAATTAACGACGAGTATTGTAGAAAATCTTTCAAGGAATAAAATGATCGTCCCGGAAGTTAGATCCGAAAAATTAATTTGTCAAAAACATGAAAGTTGTGTTAAATGAGCTTGACTCGCGACCGGGATAATCGGGAAAAGAAAGTGAATTTACTTTTGACCGAAAAATAACAAAACTTTTTAAATTTATCAGCTGTAAATATAAATTGATTCATGCTTTTAGAAACCGAAATGTAGTTCGAGTATTAAAGATTGAACAGCAATGGATTTTACAAGACGATTCTGGATCTGTTCAAAATTAGATAATTTACATATTTTAACGTTGAAATTTGAACTAATTTAATTCGAAAGCCTTAGTAGTTACACAAATGTAAACATCCGATTGAGTCTTGATGAACAATATTCAATTTAAAAATCACTTCAAATTAATAGATTCATAAATAAACGCCTTTATTCAATTTCAAAATCTTATTCAAGTATTGTTTCAGTATAAAATATTCCACTTTTAACCCATTCATTTGGGAATTTTTTAATTAAAAAAAAAAACAATTTTCAATATTAAACAATTCGAAACTGAATTGTCACAATTTCAGAGTGATAAATTTAATTTGAATGTTGCAATATTACAATTTTTATATTTTTTTTTAAATTTGTAATTTGAAAGTAAAAGTGTTGAATTTTGATTTGTAAATAAAACTTGAACAACGATTAATTTAGGAAAAATTCGAATAAGTTGGAGGTTTTTGAATGTTTCCAACAAAAAAAAATTAGGAGCTTCTCAAACATTTTTGAAGATTTACCAAAAAATGTGTGGAACGATTTGTGGGATATTTAGAAATATTTTTCATTTCGAAAAAATTAAATAACTTCAAGAGAATGTTTAAACATTTTTCCAAACATTTCAAAAGATTTACGAAATTGGAAAAAATATGGAAGCTTTTGAGGCAATTTTTTTCGCAGGATTTTATAAAAATTTTAGGAAGAATGGGAATCACTTTAAAATATATTTATTATTAATATACTGAAAATTGCCGAATTGGTAAATTTTCGAATAATAAAATTCCTGAAATTATAAAATTGTTGAACAGTTTATAATATTACCGAATTGGAAAATTCCCGACAGAAAATATCCAAATCAAAAAATTTCCTAATTATGGAATTGACGAATTTAAATATGAAACAATTTATTTTTCAATAAATATTATTTATTTATCAAGAATACAATAATCAAATACTTTTACCCGATGTATTTTCTTAATATTTAATTTTTTTAAATTATTGTTTGAATTTAAAGGAACAATATATATGCGTAGGCGCCCCCCCCACATTTAAACCTGAAAAAGGAGACGAGCGTAATTGTTTTCCAACGAAATTCTCTTTTTCTCGAAAAATAATGGTTTTAGAAAAAAAGTATGTGATACAAAGATGTATTTTTATACTACCTAGAACTTTTGTTTGAAACATTTTTCAAAATTTGTTGTATTTACTGAGATAAAGTAAAAAATCATAATTTTTATGGGGTTTTTTATGGGTTTTACCATGAAGACGTCATTGTCACCAATTTTCACTGCAATTTTCGTTTTCAGCGCATCAAAATACGTAAGTATACGTGGTTTCAACAAAATCGGATGCTTCACCTATTCGGAACTGCATCCTGAATTTCCAAATAAAGAGTTGGATTTTGAACTATGAAAGCTAAATTTTCCACATAAAAAGTAAAATTTCTACAAAACAGTTAAATTTTCCACCAAAGAGGATGGTTTTTAACAAAACAGTTTATTTCTCAACAAAATAATTAAATTTTCAACAAAATAGTTGAATTTTTAATGAGATTGTTGAACTTTCAACCTACAAAGATGAATTTTCAACCGAATGATCTAATTTTCAAACAAAAAAGATTAAACTTGAACCGAAAACAGTTGAATTTTCAAACGAAAAATTGTATTTTGAAGAAAAAGAAGAATTCGTATCAAAAAATATAACAGTTGATATTTCAAACAAAAAAATAAATGACAACAAAATAGATTAGTTTTCTATTAATAAAGTTGAATTTGCAACTAAAAATGATCAATTATTGTCAACCAAAAATGGAAATTACATTTTCTGGTAAAAAATTGATTCTTTTTTATTAATTTCCAACAAAAAAAAAACGAATTTTCAACTAAAAGAATGAATCTTCAATAACAAAAATAAGTTTTTAACCGTGGTCAAGCCACGAAGTAATTGAATTTCCTAAAAGAAAGAGGTGAATTCTCAACGAATAATGATGGGACATCGAAATCGGAAAACATAAAAACATCGATGTTTCGCATTCGAAGATTTTCAAACATCGATGTTTTTCTTTCGATACATCAATGTCGATCATTTTTGACATCGATGATTCACTTTCGATGGCCTATCACTATTTCAGCCAAAAAGGATTACTTGAAGAAAATTGTTGTATTTTCGTTGACAAGCGAAACTGAACTTACTTTCAATATATCATAACAACAAATTATTAGATTTGAAAAAATGTAATGAAATTCATAAAGTTGGAGAAAATCGAGAATGAATGAGAAACTTTGAAGGTCGAGTATTGAGCTCCGGCAAATTTTACCCTAAATACAAAGTTGTAAATACACACAAAGCGTCATATAATGAAAAACATTACACACTAAAGAATTGCTCATTCCCGTGCAGAAATTTCGCCGTGGCCCAGACCGGGCCCAGACTCGTTCATATCGGGCCCTGATGTGGAAATCGAGTCAGGGCCAGGCTCATCATGAAACACGTAGCCACCTCGGAGCCATGTCTAGGGGCCCGATCAAACGCCCGATCTGTCCCCGATCTGGCCCCTATTATTTACCCGAGTCTAGCCACATTATTTACTTTTCTAGTAGGAATTAAAAT
The DNA here is from genome assembly GCA_932178445.1 of Andricus quercusramuli. Lineage (NCBI taxonomy): Eukaryota > Metazoa > Arthropoda > Insecta > Hymenoptera > Cynipidae > Andricus > Andricus quercusramuli. Next base: position 1,099 of record CAKNXH010076694.1, on the reverse strand, counting down.
GCTTCAAAATAATTATAACAGAATATTAAATGAAAAGCCAAATTAATAGGATTGAGCTTTATTTTAACAACACCTTAAAAATAATTCAAAATGGTTATTTGGACCTCTGCTTCCGATTACCGTCCCAGTCTTTTGCATTCCAGAAGACGTTGCTCAAGTGGGACAGCACTTCCTCTTCGGTTGCATTGAATTTGTCAAAATAACTTAACTTTAAACGTAGAATCTAAAATATAACCTCAAAATTGCAACTACTTGTTTTACAAAAAAACGCTACCGAGCGAAAAAATATCAAATAATAATTTTTTTGACTAAAATGAGGAAATCGAATGTTTAGGTTAGAACTTGGATCTAGTACAATACAATTAAATATATCACAAAATGTAATAATATACCATAAAAAATTTAATACCATAAAAGACTTGCCTTCGTTGCTTTCGTGTTCATTGCGTAAATACGGAATTTTGCTGATGGCACGATGTTTGCGAACACGCGGTGTGCTCCTTAATTTTGGCATTTATTATTAATGTGTTAAGAATATATTATACGGTCGAAAACTCCTAGAACATTTGCAACACAACGCCACGAAGGAAAACCAAAATTAAGGTTATGTTCGTGATTATATTACATCTAGCGCATATGGCTTAAGATGGCGCTGCGAAGAGGCTGTATGACGTCACACTAAATAGCCCGGTCTGATACGAGTCAGGGCCACAGAATTCTTCCTATCAGGACCAGATAGTACACATCGGATCAGGCCCTAGTCGGTAATCGGTAGATTACCGATTACCGTAGACTCTGGAAAGTTGCCGATTTCTGAGCTCCTCACTTTATACCTCTATAGTTTATAAATTATGCTACTTTACACCTCTAGAGGTTGTAAAGTAGCCAAAGGAACAATCTAATGAGACGTATAGAATACGACTTACATTGATCGTCGTTTTCTAACCTCACTCTGTTACACGAAGTAAAACACAATGAAAACTAAAATGATATGATATGACATATGATGTGATATATGATATGATACATGACATGATATGTGATATGATATGTGATATGATATATGATATGATATATGATATGATATATGATATGATAT
>CAKNXH010076686.1:0-20639 GCA_932178445.1 Andricus quercusramuli | reverse complement strand
ACGGTCCGTGAGGACTAAAAAATAAAAAAATAAATAAATAATAATAATGTCGCCGGGAGGCGACCCAAAACACAATAACACAACATAAGTCGGTGCACTCACCGTACAGTCGCGTGCGCGCTGTTCCCTTCTGCATGGACGGGCTGACGGCGTGGAGGAAGCTCGTGAAGGGCGAAATCAAGAGAGTATATCTCCCGCCGCCCACTAGCCAGAAGGACGTCCCGCGGGACATGCGAGCGTTCGACGCCTGGCGCGCCGCCTCTCAGACACAGAGGCCCGCTTGATACCCTCTCTCTCTTTCCCCTCTCGTACGAGAGACGGCAATCGCCGAGCAGGGCACCGTTGCTTCCGCAACTCATTCCCCCCCCCCCCACACAGGCTCAATAGCTGGGGTAGAGAACATATTATAATTTCATCATCGTAAAAATAATCCAATTTTTCAGAGCAAACCAAGGACGAATTGCTGATCATTATATGGCAGATTCATTTATAATATTTGGCACATCAGACAATTAGATTTACAATTCACAATTTACATTTCAAAAATTGAAAAAGTTTCCAAATTAGAAAAAAAATCCATGGTTTTGGTGAAGATCCTGTAATTCAAACAATTAAAAATATTTCCCTCTTTTTCACAGTAAACGATGATGAACATTTAGATTTAGTGCTACCACCAGTTTGTTTAAACACTACGCATACGAATAAACGAATAGAGCTGATCATAATTTGGTCAATTTTTAAATTCCTTAAATCGAAAAACTAATCAGAAAATTTTCAAATAATTAATGTTATTTGAACTTGACTACATATTTTAGAATCGTGCAACTTTTTTTTTACTATTTACGAATTTTTAAAGAAAAATGCGACTAATTCACTTTTTGAGAACTTTTTTTCCCCTCTTCTCGCTATTCCACTTTTGTTGTATGGAATCATTTGGTCATTGTTTGGTCATATTTCGAAACCAAATATGAACGTTCTGACGGAAAATCTAAGAAGTTATTGAGTTTCTGAAACTGGAGCCTTAACTTCAAGCTGCTAAACAATTTTTATTTAAAAAAAAAATTATTCTATCAGTGGTTTGGATGTCATTTGATTATCTTATGAATATGACATTAGAATGATATTTGCCGGCGGTGCCTTCTAAAGTGGTAGTGACCTTCATTGGTCAGACATGTCTTTAAATAGAATGTGATGAGTCAGACCTCAGGCTTCATTTCCATAAAGCGGGGCTAAAGTTCTACCGTACATTTTCAAAAATACAAATTTTTAAATTATCGAAATTTGTGAAATTATGAAATGTTCTAAACTTTTTAAATCATCCACATTTCTAAACTGTTCAAAATTTATAGAATTATAGAAACTTCTTAAATTTCTAGAATTTCCAAAATGTCCGAAATATCTGACAATTTTCAGAATGATTGAAATTTGTACAATTTCATTGAATTCCTGAAATTTCTTCAAATTTCTAAAAATTTTGAAATTATCAATATTTCTAAAACTTCTGAAATTTGTAAGAAGTTCTACACTTCTCCAAATAATTAAGTGTCACTTCATCTTATTTTATAAGTTTGGAACAACTTAGAAATGTCAGAAATTTTGATAATTGAACATTTTTGCATTTACAAAGCATGATAATTTCTGAAATTTGAATAACTTCCGTAATGTTGATCATTTAATAGAATTCAGAAATATTATAAATTTTGACAAGTCACAAAATGCTGAACAGTTTCGGAATTTTAGAAAATTTGAACATTTCATAGAATTCAGAAATTTTGATCATTTTTATAATTTTAGAAGTCTTGACCATTTGAGAATTTAAAATATACGGAAATTTGAATAATCAATAAATCCTTAAAATTTTCAAAAATTGTCAGTACCACCGTTTTGCCATGAGATGGTCGATCAACGTAAAATGCGTGTTGACATATGCATAATGTTTTATGATTTGCGTATGTAGTCACTTTCTACTCCTGAAAAGTAGTAGTTCAGCCTTGTCTCATAGGAATGAAAAGAGCTGCAATCGTACATGTCTCCTAAGAATTGAATTTTTCGAAAATTTTGTTGTCAGGTTGTCTGACCCTTCATGGTCTATTTAAGGACTTGACTGATCAAGGAAGGTCACTACTACTTGACAAGACTCCGCTCACGAGAAGTGTTCTAATGATTGTTTTATTTGATAACTCACAAAAATTCGACGTCCAAACGTCAAAACTGAGTTTCCAAACGCGAACAAGCGACATCTAAACTTAATCACTAACAATTTATATATCTTCTGTAGAGATCGAGAAATGATGAGGTTCTAAAAAAAATCTGGACTGAAGAGGTTCTCCATTGGAGAAGAAAAGCTTTACGATTTTCAAAAAGTAATAAATTATGGACCAGTAGAACGAAAAATATGTACATCCTCTACATTAATAAACACCTGATCAATGAACCTTAGGATTTTTCAACATAAACAATTTGGTTAAAAAGTCATTTCTTTGTTTTAAAATTGTTAATTTTACTTAAAAATGCATCTCGTCGATTAGGATATCAACGATCTTGATATAAAATTATTCTTTTTTGGTAGACCCTATTTTAGGAGTTGTTCCACCGTCGGGTTCGTACGACAAAATAACTTTTTTTTCAAAACAAGCTACTACTAATCTTTGGAGCTCACCCTTAACATTCAAGGTGCTTCAGCCTACGGTAATTTAAACCATTTATTCAAAACATTCACTTGTATAAGAAAAATTGTCTATAAATATACTAAAAGAGAAAAATATGAAAGCTTACGAAACCTGGTACTACTATATTTTGGTCGCACAAGCTAGATAGACTTCACTGGAAATAATCTTCACGTCAGATATGAAACAAGCTATCTTATTATTATGTAGAACGACAGCGTACATGGTATATTAAATGATATTCGTAATTCTCAATGTTTGTTCTGGCTTAAAAGCCATCGTAATGCTTCTTCCACGTATTCTCTACGCATTGGAGATTTTCATAATTCTGTAGGTTTCGGGTATAATGATAACCGGCAGTTATGAGTATATGTAACAATGAATATGTTCCAAATTTGTCAGTCCTAGTTTACAAAATCCACCTGAAAAAATGAAGATCCTTATCAGCAGTCTGCTGCTCACCATTGTGATTCTTTTAAATTTTGGTGGTAAGTGTACTCTATATAATATGAATCTGAATGCGAATATGAGAATTTGACCTTTGACGGGAGTTTTGTTTGGCTAACGTTTCCACCATTTTGTGTTTCTCGCTAAAAATATCGGCATATGTCTTACTCTTTCTCAACGCGCACTACTGCGCATGTGTCAACATTTGATACACCCCACCTTCGGTTTAGGAACAATGCCGGGGGTTGCCTGCAAATAAGCTTGTTCCTAAATCGGGTATACGCAAGTCCGCTTACGCCGCGCCGTACAGTAGAGCAAAAAAAATTTCGAAAAATACTTTTATTAAATCTAAATTACTTCAAATCAATAAAGGAGCTGTGCAAAGAATGTTTCGAATATCTTATAAATTGTTCAAAAATTTATTGAATTCGTTATACATAAAGAAGTGAATGAAAATGGATTCATGGGGATTGGTAGTGATTCGTGAATTGATTTGCATTATGAATAAAGTATTGCACTGGGGTCCGGCTTCATCAGGCGTTTCAAGGGTACCCCCAATGGCCTTCACGGTAAATCGGGACTCTCCGAACCATTATACTTCTTCTCCTTCTTGCTTGTGGCTTCTCATAGTGAAGGACAGTGGAGTTAATTTCATAAAAAAATTTCATGAATAATTATCCAAATCAGGTAGCTGTGTTGAAATAACTAAAGAAGCTTCTAATTAATCGGCCAGAACTTATGCAAAAATTTCACAAAATTACCAGATTTATTCATCCAATAGCAATTACTAATTTTACTAATTGATTTCACAGTTTTTGACCGGAAAAATATAGTAAATAAGATGATGTTGATGTTTTTTGTCTACATGATCTAATATCAATATTTTTTTAATATTGATTATTAATTTCGTAAGTTGTTAAAAAAATATCTCCAGCTCCGCTGGAATTCGAACTCCAGGTCTTTCAGATTTCCGGTCTGATGCTCCGACTAACTAAGCTGCGCAGAGACGAGAAGATTTTCTTCAAAACTCCTACAAGTTGAATGCCAACGTCATCCAATGTAGCTACAAAATTGATTTTTAATTATTCCAACATGAGCGTGATTTCATTCATTGATGTTATGTTTTTGGGTCAGCGAAATATAGTCAATAGTGTAAATGTTTTTTGTCTACATCGTCTAAGATTAATATTTTTGTAATATTGATTATTAATTTCATAAGTTGCGAAGAAAAATTCATACAGCTGCGCTGGGATTCGAGCTTCAAGTTTCCCAGATTTCCGGTATGATGCTCTAACCACATACGCACAGTCTGGCTATTTTTTGAGGTGAAAACTTGATTTTTCCAACAGAGCGAAGTGTAAATAACTGATTTCTAAACTTCAAGGGAGCTTATATGACAATCAAGAATTTGTATTGCTTACAAAATTCGTTTAAACAAATTCTTATCATCAAAGGCATTTTGTAGGATTAGCAGACATTTATTTAGTAATGGCTCTGTGCTATCGGTAGATGACCACTGATAATCCTTCCAACGGAATTGATTAACAAATGCATCTTCGGCTATTTTGTAAGGAATACTCTTAGTTTTTTCTACGTAACCAACTGTTAATTACCAACACAAACAAAAAAAAGGACAAATTTTTAGTACCCGAAGAGCGGACTATGTGACCGTGAAGGATTTTTGTGTCCTCGAACCAAAGCCGTTTCTCAAATTTCTTCTTTACGGCAGGTTTCGGAGATATCCTAACCTGAATGTGCAAGAATTGTTATTTTTATCCATATTAGAGGCAATATAACACGATCACTAATTTTTTTCAATAACTGCTAACGTGATCGTTTAGTACGCATTTCCAGCTTCTATTTCCATTTTTGATAATCCCGAACCGATGTTTACTCCAAGATGTCGCACATTAATCAAATCAGTTCCACAATGCATTGTGGAACAATGCAAGGCAAAGAGAAACTGAAATGGTTAGCGTGTCACATCTAGAGAGAAAAATAGGTTTGGGATGTTCAAAAATGGAAATGGAAGATAAAAATGTGTACTAAAAGATAGCGTTAGCATTTTTTGAAAGGGAATTGCTAATCGTGTTATATTGCCTCAAATATAGCTGAAAATATCCATTTTCGCCAATTTAGTTTGTGATATCTCAAAAACCTGACGTATAGGAAAAATTTAGACAACGGATTCGTTTTTAGGATACCAAAATCCTTCAAAGTCACATAGTCCAGTCTGTGGGTACAAATTTTCTCGGCCTGTTCAATTCTTAAACCTTATTCAGGAAACTCGATAACAATCCACTATTGTCATTGTAATTAATAATTGTATGTACAATTTTTTTTCATCTCATACCTTAGTGAACAAAAACTTTTGTTTCTCTTGTGTAGAATATAGACAATTACTTAGACATAACTCCTTGATATCATTTGCTAACAATGATGTGTTAAACTAATGATTAGGTTTTCTACTAATGCACAGACATGTAATACACAGAGAGTAATTTCTAGAAGCATTGCTGCAGCTTCAGGAAGCAATGATGTTTCTGGCTTTACAGAATCTGTTCTGAAACTAGTTATGTAGACATCAGCAGAGAATAAGAAAAATGCAATAAATCAGTATTTTTGTCAATATGACTGCTTTTTCTAGAATTGTTTTCCCTTCGTCTTTCTAAGCCTTCATTTTGAGCTTCCTGTACCTCTTCTGATGATTGATCGATAGGGGCAACGAAGGAATCGACTATTTTGGAATCATGAATTAGCACGGTGGTCAGGAAGGATGAATAGGTACGACAAAAATGGCAATAAAATCCGTTTGCGGGATGATATTCGGGCACGAATATACATTAAAAATCCGTTCGAATTGAAATCCTAGCTGATCCTGTTCACGAGATATCGTCAAATTACGTATTCCAGCTATTTCACTAATGGAACGTAATGAGCTGTACCTTAAGCATGCATTTAAATGCATATATAATTATTACTTTTATACTAGGTATGTATAGAATAGATGAATATATGCGTGTTTCACACCCGTGTATATTATATATATGTATACACACACATATATTTATGTATTATATACAAAAATATCATGTTATATTTAGTTATGAATGAAGAGATTTTCATGTTATATGTTTTATTGAGATTGCGCCATGAAGTAGAACCCCTCCTGGCTGTGTGAATTACATATTTGAAAAATAGAGCGGAAGTCATATATATGAACGTATATTACATTTATAGTTTAGTTTAGTTCGATTGCACTTTTGTATGAAACCCTGATAAAGAGAAAGACGTAACTATGATACAGAAAAAAATAGTAACACAAGTAATTTTGAAGGGCTTCTCACACTAAACCTATGTTTTTATCTATATATTGCCTGAAGAAAATACAACAACAGTTTTTTTGAGCCTCTTTATGTAATTAGGATCCTCGATGAAGTTGATCTTGAACCGCTCCCAAACTTTCAAAAATTTACTGTGTACTGACTCGCCAGCTTGCTCCGACCATAATCCTAACCCGTCGTCATTATCCAAAAACTCAAGGCATTGCTTTAAGTGATCCAAAACCACGTGAATCTTCAAAGTTTTAGAGACACCAGTGCTTTTGAATGCTTCAGACAGCTCCATCAAATTTTGATCTAAATCATCATCAACTTTTTTAATCGAAAAACAACTATTTACAATCTTGTCCATCGCTTTGAACGCAGAGATGAAAGGATCTATTGCTTTTCTTCCGACTTTCCCACAAATTTCAGGATCTTGAAGTTTATCTGCTTCCTTTAAAAGCCTTCGGCAAGCATTGCCCTCGAAAACTTTGCCATGATAATTTTTTGAAATCAGATGTAATTTTTTCGGCCAAAGTAAAGCTATCTCTTCGGACAAAATAGGAACTAAACCATTCCAGAAGAGATGATTCACGAATCCTTGCAGAATGTGTAGTTCGGGAATCACACATTTTTTCATGACGTATAGTTCATCATCTTCTTCAAAGAGAGGAGGGTTGACTGTATTACGACAATCTTTAGCTTTTATTTTATTTTTGCCTAGAGATTCAAATTTATTATAATCTTTTTTTAAATCTCCGTATGTCTTCAATTGAGCACTTTCGTCATGAATATCATCAGAATTTTTATTTGACGTGTCTTGTGCGTGACGTAGTTCTTTTAAAGTAACAAAACAATAGGGACAAGGATATGTTGCTGATGCAGTTTGTTGTCCGTTCACCAGCAGCAAAACTTTAAAATCTGATACAAATTTGAAGGGAATATCGTTAACTTTAGTCAATTTAACTAATAAATTGAGGTTTTCATAGGTTTCTTTTATTTGAGGCACTACGCACAATAGTATCAATTTCTGGACACTTGTTAGTTTAGCTTTTTTACCATTACTTCCTTTGGCACTTTCAGTAATTGCAGAATAATCTTCAGTCAAAATTGTCATCGAAATTTTGAAAAACCCCTGTCCTCCGTCCGCCATTAATTTTATTTTAGGTATACCAATTTGACCCCGCTTTTCTACGACTGCGTCCAGCAATTCTTCAGCATCTGCCCAAATCACAGGCCTATTTTCTTTTTGGTCGTTTTCAGTATCAAACTGGAAAACCTTATCCTTGTAAACGTCTTCTAAAGTTATTAATTTTTGCGATATGTTTTGCTCGTAAGATACAGGAACAGATTTCCTGCCTGCGCTGCTTCTCAAAAAACTCGTCATTTTTTTCATGTGGTTGCATGAAATACCAGAGTTTACATGAAAATTGTCTAATTTTTCGGCATGAAAAACAACTTGCTTATTTGGTTTTGGATTTACAGCTACTCTTACTTTGGAACCCAGGGTATTTAAAGTTATTTCTTCACCTTGTTTTTCAACACTACATCTTCTTCGTTTCAAAATTGAAGCAACAATTTGATTTTGTTGCTTTTCAGGTAACTTTTCTACTATTTTCAACACATTGTCACGAGCATTGTTTTCGGTCTTAGAAGTAGAAGCACAAGGATGATAAATACCTTTACCTACTTGTTGAAAGCACTTTCTACACATTTCAAACGAATCCCTTGATTCTTTTTTACTCGGTTCGGATTCATGAACATGAAAATTTTGTGTGCCATTGAGACCATTAGATGCATCAATTTGATTGGAAACATTGAGCACGTGCCCTCTACCTTTTATAGGTTTTGAATGACCTTTGAATCGTGCTACTCGACACACGTAACAGTTACAATTGAAAGTCGTTCTAGTTTCTTTCGGTAAAATTATCTCGTCATAATTTGGCATAGTTTGTAAAGGTCTTGTGAAAATATTTTTTTCCCGATCAGCAAGTGCATGACGACAAGAGCTACAAATACTTAACGGAAATTTCGAACTAGATGTATCGAAACTTATATTAATGTATTTCCTGATCAATTCTTCGTTGGACTCAGATATAAGAAAATCTTGTGATCTTTGTCGTCCGAAAATTATTTTTCTACCACAAGGTGCACATACCTTCATCCTATTCTCTTCATGATCACATTTATGATCTATATTCTTCTTTAGTAGAGAAGAAGCCATATTTATCCGTTAGCCTGCCACTCAAACGTGATCTCTAACACGGAAAATATAAAAAATTTCCAAAAGACAAACAAGATAAGAAGCACCCGAAATCTTCTGACTGATCCTAGCCTTTTATGCACTCAGATAAAAGGTTATCTTGAAACAAAAGCATCGTCCTCTTGCCTGTTTTGTTTTGAACGACGTCAATATATTTTTCACACAAACAGAATAATTTGGCTGAGACAAATGAAAATCCTCTCAACCTTATATTTAAGACGAAATTCTAATAATGAAATAGCTAAAATGCGTAATTTTACGATATCTCGAGAACAGGATCAGCTAGGATTTCAATTCGAACGGATTTTTGATGTATATTCGTGCCCGAATATCATCCCGCGAACGGATTTTATTGCCATTTTTGTCATACCTATTCATCCTTCCTGACCACCGTGTTAGAACTTAATGCATTGACGCAGGCGTAAAGTACCAAATATATTTTTGTATGTACAGGTCTGCTGTTTTTAGACAATGTTCGCGGAACTTGATTGTGTCGATGGCTTCTTCCTGGATTCTCTTATTTCCTATAAATAATTCTTGATTCTTGGAATTATTTAAAAAAACTTAAAACTCACGGATTTCCCAGAAGAATTTAGAAGAATTGAATGCAGATTCAAAAGATTTTCAATGTATTTAAAATAATTTCAGACATGTAATATAACAAACTGAAAAGTTATTATTTCTAAGCTTGTCTGCTGTTTCATGTATATGTGTAATGTTGTATATGTGTAATAAAAACTAGGGGCCAACTCAAAAAGCAACAGCTCAGAATTGTCGAGTGTTCGATTTTTCTGCATTTCTTTTAAAATGTATTTTTCTTCATCATAGAGGAGGTGAGAATGAATTTATGCACTGAGTGTGGGACTCAAACTAAAAAACGGTAATACCCACTGAATTCACCCCCTTTCCCTACCGACCCATGTGCTGAAAACCGCTTATCGCATTACTTCAAAGACATGAGGGTAAGGCCAGTGAGCCGTCCCCGTTGGGTATGTTCTGTCAGGTAGCACGTCCTTGACGTTTCCTCGTCGAGTTTGCCTGTCGGAACGCCCTACACCTTATTGTCCCGGGCTGATGGTCTGCCCGGGGTTTATCTTCGTTTGTGGCACACAGGCAGCACTGGGGGTGTACTTTTGCACGCCGCAGCCCTACGGCCCCCCTTGCCACATCTCCAGCAGACCTTCGTACGGCCTGAACCATCGCAACCGGCTGCCATATGGCCGAAGCCTAGGCAGCGGTAGCACCGTACGTTTTCCGTCTTCTAGTGTACTCGACAGGACACTCACCCCACCTGCAGGTGTCCTGTGCGTACCAAGCTCGCGGCTAATTCTTCTGGCAGCTCCACGAAAGCCTTCAGATCGCCTCTGAAGGTTTTTTCCTTGAGGCTGACCTTTATCTCTCCAGCACATTGATTACCAACGTGGCTTCATACAGCTGCTTCGTCTCTTCCGGCATCACTGGTTGGATCAAGTCCAAGACTTCGATCATGATGCGGGGGACAAGCTCGCGCCCGCTACCGCCCTTTGCCGACCGTCTCCTTAATGGCAGCTGAAAATTCGGTTCTGTCCTTTGTTTTAGGTCCGAGCTCCACAAGGACCTCTCCGCTTCTTGTTTGCCTGACTTACTTGATTTTTACGCCAAGCTCATCAGGCTTCACTTTCTGCTTATGGTCCTTGAGGACCTCGTCTTACCTCAGACCATCGGCCTGTTTCATGAGAACTGCCTCATGTCGAGCTCTCCGCCACGTCGTCTTCTTTCCGCTCTTTGTCCGTATTGACGCTGCAGCACATTCTACTCCCTTTTTAGACGTTGACGTCGCTTTCGCAGCAGCGGTACAAGTTCTCGCCCTTTCGGTCGTCAGTCACCTTTCACTTGCTTCAAAAGGGCTCAAATTGGCCTCCCTCTTTCGTTTTCCGTGCTGAGGAGAAAAAGCTCACACGGCTTCGTGAGTCCCTGTCTGGCTTGTGTTAGCCTTCTCCTGCATTTTTCCTTGTTTTTGTTTTTCAGCCTTTTGGCAACAGGATTCCCAACATCTGACAAAATACAATCGTGGAGTATACTGACATTTCGGTTTTGTATAACAAGCCATTTATCCAGCTTCTGCGCTTCCTGCAAACCCTCACGGATTGGCAGAAACGTGTTTCTCTTAGTATCGCAAAAGGCCTTTATGTTATCGAGCACATCACTTAGTTTAGAAATCCCCCTCCTAGTCTCCTCTATGTGCTCCTCTGCAAGGATGATATCCACCCTGGCTTGTATTCTGCCGTCAAAGCTTAACTCCTCCACCACGCCCAACGGAGCATCCAGCTCCTCACAACTACTACTATTCAAATTTGTTCTGACTTTCGCCACCCTGTTCCCACGAGTAGCTAGGTAAGTGTAGGTCCACCCCCGCAGAGCCCCGCATGCGGGGGTAAAGTCTGAAAACTCTAGGATGCGACCTGGTATCCTAGAGACAGCATTCTCGACACTACACCCTGGTGCCATGCAGTCTTCGGCATGGTTGTTAACGCCTTGACTTGGGGGTTTTTCCTCCGGGTCCAACCCTGGGCCATTGTCCGGGACAACGAGTTGTGTAACCGTATTTAACTGAAATTCTTGGTAGAGGGCCCCTCTATTCGCAACCCGCGGACACTCCCGGTAGCCTGGTCAAAAGCGCCGGATGTAAAAAGTAGTAAGAGTAGTAGCAGTAGTAGTAGTGGGCTTGTGCCCGCGTGATACTCGCTTGCCTCTTGTGCTGCCAACTTCAAAACCTCCATAAAAAGTCCACTTTTCCACACTTGTATCACAATTTACTATTTTTCCTGATAAAAATCTTAGTTTTTTTACAGAATTAAATACTGCTGGTAATTCAGAATCAAGTTCAGGATCCAACAAGAGGGCTCGCTGCGGGGAAGGTGTATTTCGAGTCAACAGTAAACGTCGTCAACCCGTTGTCCTCAATCGCCCTCATGATGCGATAATCACGCATATGGGTCACAATATTGCGGTCTGGCTAGATTAAAATCAACAAATAGTGCAAGCCGTCTATCCGGGTCATGCTTGTCCTCGTGGCAATGAATATAAATTCATCAATTTTATATTACGTCTTGTTATTTTGGACGGAGTCAAAACATTCGTGGAATGTGTAGATGAACATGGAACACTCCTGGGAGTACGAGCATGGAGAGCAGTTAGTAAGGGACCATCCTCATGCAATACTAAAATTATTCAATTATTATACTTATCATTAAGCCAATTATACTTAATCATTTCAAATCCTGAAATCTCAAAAAAACCTAAGGATTTCTAAATCATTTTAAATGTTTCTTAATTCCTTCGAATCGTTATGAATCAAGTCCAATTTTTCCTAAATCAGTGGGATAGTTCTGCCTGTTTTCAAATGTTTTCACTTTTTTCTAATTCATCCTGAATTTTTACGAATTTCGTCAAATTTTTCTCTTTTACCTTGAATTCATCTAAATGCACTAGAATTCAGTTTAGTTTATTATCTTTTAATTCATCCTGAATTCGTAAAAATTAACCTAAAGCTTATATAAATCCAACCTAATTGAGCAGTGAAACAGAAATAAAATTTATTGATGGTCATGAAGAGTCTTACAAACTATATTTTAAAAGCAAATGAAAAAGTAACGATATTCACAGTTACTATTATTGAAAAAATATAACTATTCATCAATTCGTTACGTATTTACAAAAGTAATTCCGTTACCACCCCTGGTAGAAATTTCGGATAGAAAGTTCTTGCTTCAGCCATCCAATCGCTTCCATTTCTTTTCCAATATTTCGGTAATCTGCATCCGCTTCTTCCACGAAAATTCCTAGTTGAAAGACAAATTTTCCGGAGTTTTTACCACGGACTATTGTCACCCAGGAAAGTAACTAGTTCTGTGATTCTAGTTACTTTCCATCACTGTTAGTTAATGATAAACAAATTAAATTTGGAAGAACGACTAATCATGAGATTAATTCCTAATCTTTTTAAATTCAGGAATCTTTTTTTTCAAGCTGGGAACTATATGGAACCTACTAGTAAGCAGTGGTTTATTGTTTATTTGCGCAACTACTTCAGAGTGAGGATAGATTCTTCAACCAAAGAAGTGGAAAGTATTACCCTTGCAACTGCAGATGCAGATGCAGAAGTGGAAGGTGAACCTGTCCGAGAGGTTAATATGGCTGACTTCAAATTTGTTGTGTACAGAGGGGGTAATAATAAACACATTACAGGAGCTGGGCTTCCCACGAGTCCAGCTCCACCTTCAGTTGTGCATAATTTTCGTGATCTAGTTCCCTAAATGAAAACATGATGAAGTACAAATTCTTAAAATGTACTATCAGATTGTTGAAGAGCAAATTTGAATAAATGTTTACTGAGATGTTAAACTTTTCTCTTCTACTTCTCCATTCCAAATCCTCAAATACCCCACCAATCAAAAATGTTTGTCCTGTCAATCGGCCGAGTTATTAATTAGTGACAAATGGAGGAAAGGTTGCTAGTGAAATGCTTCGATGTAATTCGTACTAGCAAGCTTAAAATCGATTTACAAGACAGCGACATATTCTACTTCGAATGCGCTTATGTGCACCACCAAAAACTTCCGCAAAGAAGTAAAAAATGCGCCAGATATGGAACCTATTTTAAACGCGCTCAAATATTTCTTCATTAGAGAATTTTTACTCAAACAAAATTCCGAGAAGTGCATTAACATCCGGTGGCCACTGATACCCAAGTATGTAATGGGGACATTGAGTTCGAATCGAACACGTAACTAATGACACTAAACCTAATATTTTTCATCGTTTTATAAGCATTATTGCCAGGTTATCATGATGAGAATTAATAATTTTTATTTCAGTTGTGTTTAGGTTTCCAAATTCTCTGATGAAATTATGTTTGAGGTTGGAGGTTAGTTCTAGGTGACAAGTATCGCGCACTACATCACGCGCTGAACATAAAATGCACTTTACCATCCTAGGACGATTAAGTACCCCACCACCAACAAAGTCATTCTTTGCTGCTTCAAACTACGCGCAGGAAGTAAGGAAAATACACTCGCGTCACGTAACGCATATTATATTCTTCATTAGGATGAAAATGAAACATTTTTGCTTACTTTTTATTATTCTAGAAATAGAAGGAATGCAAAGTCAAAAACTTACATTAAGTAGCAATCACATCGTCTTATCGTCTGACGAGGTCCTCATAATCAAATAAAGTGTAAGTTCGTTACGAGAAAGTCCAATTTATTCTTCATTTAAATTCACATGCACAACGAAGTCCTTATAATCAAATAAAGTGCAAGCTCGTTACGAGGAGGCACAAACTTTATTTTTATTTCAATTTAGAAGTTTCCCACAAACATTCAATTTTATATTCTGCATGCAATCATGTACAACTAGGTACTTGTATGTATTTATGTATGTATGTATATTCATTGCCTCTGAGAATACAATATTCTGTGGCAAGGGAAGGCCATTATTACAAAAATCGATAAAATTAAGACAAATGTCAAAATAAAAGAAAAATTATAATGTCCTATGTACAATAGGTTGTTAGGTTGTACTGGTTGAGTTCGGGCAATGTATTATTGGAATAGGGAGAAAGCTCTGATTTTTAGACGTGTACTTATAAAGTTGTATATCGAACGGAGCATTCCAGGGTTTATATTTGATAATAATAGGTGAAGATTGTTCTCGTTTATCATACCAATGTTGCGCAAGTAATGATTTCTAACGGGCGAGTAGATTGGACATTTGACTAGGATGTGTAAAAGATCTTCATTTTCTCTTAGATTACATAACTGGAAAATCTGTTGTGGATCGATTACAGTTGTTCCAGCTTTAGAGGTCAACCTAATGATGAACCTTGAGGAGGGTATTATTTGAGCGAAAATGCGCTCAAATAGGAAAGGAGCTTTGAATAGCAGATATTCCTGGGGTAGCGCATCATTGTGTAAGATTTTACTGTATATATAACTGAAGTTGCTGTTTTCCAATCGTAGCAGATCCCGCGAATGGAAAAAATCACGGTATCTATCAGCTATAATATCGACTTGAGTTATAAGATTGGGACCATTGAGATCTATGAAATTGTGACTTATTCCGGCACCCTCCAAGCATCTAATAAGTTGAAACTAGGTACTCATTGTTGAATAGAGTGCTAAGTTGTTACAACCATCATACAAATTTATAATTTTTTATTTCAAATTCCCCACAACCCCACGTTCAGTATCCAAATTCCAAAACGAATACGGATAATTTAAAAAAAAAAAAAAAAAAAAAAAAAAACCAGAAGGAGAAACACAGTAAATTTCTTTAAATAAAATCCAAATTACGCCAATTCATGAACCTCATTGATAGTTTTCCCTGAATGGAGCAGAGAAAAACAATTCTCTTAACCCTGAGCCTCTTGGAAGTAGTGGACGAGTCCTGCTCGTTTGTTGAAGATGCTACCTGGTGGCTACCTTCATCAGACCCATGCTATCCCGACTTATTTCTGCGTTTGCACTCATAATAATCATCGGTCGTATAATTGTCAGTCATCATTACGCTCCATTTCATTTCTTTTATTCTTTGACTGATAAAAAAAATAAACAAACATTTCTGACTTTCATTCGAACAAAAAAATATATGCTTCATCTAGACGGTTGCGCCGCCGCCGGCCAACTTGCTTCGAAGCGTATTTTGTTAGAAATTAATATTTTTTTGACAAAATTAATCCTTTTGGTTAACCATTCATTTATTTTATTGAAAATTCAACTATCGGGTTGGAAATTCATTCAAAATTTCCAATTTTCGTAGTAAATTCATGTATTTTCTTAAAAAGTAACTCTTATCGGTCAGAAGTTAATTTTTTTGGAATGGAAATTAATTTTTTGACTGAAAATTTAACAATCTGTTTTCTGTCGGAAATTCATCTATTTTGATAGACATTTAATCTTCTTGGATGATAACTCGTCTGCTTGTTTGGAAAATTGTCCATTTCGCTCAAAACTCATCTATTTTTTGTTGTTGATAATTTATCTTGGAAATTAATTTTTTGGTTGAAGACTCATCCTTTTAGTTAAAAATTTGTTTCTGGGAATTTAAATGTAACTGTTTTCTTAAAAATTTGCTTTTTATGCATCAGAATAAATTTTTTTCACTTGGAGTGCATCTATTCAATTTTTGCTAGATTATTCATTTTTTTCATTTGAAAATTCACTTATTTTGTTGAAAACTCACCTTCTTATGTTAAAAAATTATTTACGTTGTTAACAGTGCATATTTTTTGTTGTAAATTCACCTTCTTTGACAAAAATTCGTCTTTTTAGCTTGCGAACAAAATTACAAAACATTAATACAAAACATTTTTTGATTGATCTTTTTGAGTTGAAAACTCGACTGTTTGTTCGAAAATGCATGTATTTTACGTATAACTTATATTCAACCCTCAGGCAGAACTTAGGAGGAAAATTCTAAAAATATCTTAAAATTTAGAAAAATACTAGGCAGCCTTACCTTTAAGATGAGTTCAAGAACTTAAAAAAATGTTAATTATTTCCCGGGTTATTTCAATTTTTAATTCATATTTTCTTATTATATATTAAATTGATAAAACATTGACTTGTATTTTTCAGCTATAGAATATTGACTTGTTTTTGAAAATAAAAAATATATTGACTCACACTTCTTCAATAATCGAAAGATAAGTATTTTTCTTATCGTTGAATAACTACAAGCTTATATTTTTATTCGTCAAGGAAGTACAAGTCAATATATTTTTCATCTTTAGAAACTGGAAGTAAATATTTTTCTATATCCTTATAATAAGTACAGATTATTGTTTCTTCGATATTTAAAAACTACAAGTCAATATCTTGGAACGACTCGAAAATTTCAAAATACCATTATTATATTTTTCAATAATTTTCAAAATGTTTCAAAAAATGCTTGAACTGATTCAATCAAAAACTATTTTAAAATGTTCTCTAAAATCAAGATATTTAATTAAAAGAAATTCAAAAACAACATTTTTAAAAAGTTGGTTAAGAACGTATTTGATGTTATCAAAGAATAATTAAAAAATTGATGATCAAACATTTTTGAAATAAAAAAATTATGGATTCCTAGGTGGAAACAAATGAATAATTTCCATCCAACCACCGTCAGACTCAATCACTTCCAACTTGAAAGTTCTTGCACTCGACCTTTCCTGACAGAATTATTTTTTCTTCTGATTTCAAAGCATTTTATATTTAGTAGAATTGGATGAATTCAAAACTGTGGATTTTATGAAAGTTTTAATATGGAAGAAATTTATTATTTTTTCATTGAGGTAATTGAAGCATTTTTGTACTTGAGTTTCCTTATTTTCATTTTTTTAATAGTATTTTTCCAAAAAATTGTTAAAGAAGAACTTTCAAAGAATTTTGCAAGAAGAAACATATAACCTAAAAAATGAGCGTTTTGTGGATTTTTTCGTCATAGAAAATCGTTTTTTTCATCGAAATTAATCAAGCATTTCAGCACTTGAAATTTTTTTATTGTTTATTATCTTTGGATAGTTTATAAACTTTCTGAATATTCAAAGAAAAAATAATATGAAGCCTTTTTTCGAATAAGTAAAATTCAATTTTAAATTCTTAGTGAATAATTTATTGTAAGTTCATCAAAAAATTACAATTTGCATAAGAACTACTCATTAATCATCAATAATATGTTTTCATTGAGAAAACATTGGGTTCAACAACTTTTAGTTTGAGGAGACAATCATTTTATTGTATACTGAATGTTGCGAATTTCAATTGACTTTCTCTCATGTCACTGGATTTTTAGGAAACTTTTTGTTCCGTGTATAAAAGTTTACAAAATTCCGAAAGCTTGGTTAAAACTTGTACTGTTTTTTGTTTCACAAGCTTGGTTGATTTTACCAAAAATGTTCTTTGCTTCAGATGCGGAAGCTATCTATTTTATCAGTGGATGGAGAGAGTACATGGTCTATTAAATGTTGTTTTTAAATTTAACAGTTTGTTCTATTTAAAAAGTATTCGTCATGCTTCTTCCGCGTAGTCTCCATACATTAGAAATTTTCATAATTCTGTGGGTTTTCCGGGTCATATCCACTGATAGCGATGAGTATATATAGCAGTTAATATGTTCCAAATTTGTCAGTCATAGTTCAAGAAATCTTCCCAAGATAATGAAGATCCGTATCAGCACTCTGCTTCTTACCATCGAGGTTTTTTTGAAAGTTTGCGGTAAGTGTACTCAATATAATCTAAATCTTAATGTAAATATGAAATATAACATATTCCGAAAATTAGAATTTTTGCAATGTGTTGATAACATCCAAAACACGCACCTAGTGTACCCTTTTGGATTAACATCTGTTAGACTCAAAAGCGCCTTGATTTGGGATTGACCAAATCTGAAATATTTTCATTTTTAAGCTTCAAAATGTTGAATTTTTTAATTTCATACTCAATTTTAAGAGCAATAAAATTAAAATTGTTTACAAGTTGGTCCCTCTTTCCATGTTACAAATACCAAGCTAACAGCAGACAGTTTCATTATTAAATATTCCCTAGTTGAGTCTAGTATTACTCGAATTATTTTGAATTCATATTGAATCCCTTTAGGTTATTTTGAATGCCTCCGATAAAATCCATTGAATTGCACAAATCTGCTGTTATTTCTTCAATTTTCTGAATTTGTTGATTTCGTCAAGGGTTATTTTTCAACGTTAAGGGTAGGAGCCCAAAAATCGGTATCGGAATTTTTAAGGAGTCCAGAAATCAGAGACTCTGTTTACACAGTAAAATTCTAAGAAATATTATTTTTTTACAAAGTCACATTTGCGTAGTATCAAGGAGTTGCTTTTCAACGTCGACGTTTGAAGCCTCAAAATCTGTCAAGGTAATTTTGATGAGACCCAAAATCAGAGATTCTATTTACACATTATAATTTCGAAAAAAAATTTTTTTACAAGGTCATATCTCCGTGGTTACCAGGGGTTGTTTTTTAACATTAAGAGTTATAGCCCAAGAATCGGTGTGAGCTTTCTCAAAAATGCTTACCTTAGTAGGTGAAAATACTTACCTCAACAAAAAATAACTCTTCACAATGGTCATCTTGAGAAATTTTATCGAGGGAGATGAAATTCATTTCGAAAATCTGATACATATCATTGAAATGAATAACGATGTTTTTTTTCTAAATGTAAATTCATGCCACTGGATTTATACTTATGGAAATCCAACTTCTTTTTATCATTTTCAGTAAACTCAGGACAATATATTTTATTAAAATTGATAACGTGTTGAACATGCACTAAATTTCAAGTATCTTTAAAGATAATAAAAGGATTTGGTCTATTTAAGGATGTTCATTAGTTATCCTAAAATAAAAGAAGAAATTGTTAAAAATGATTTATAAAATTGATACATGTACATACTCATATACTTAATCGTAACTCATTTTGGGAGAGAATTGAGATAAACTCTAGAAAAAAACATTTCAGATTGAAATTATTCATTCAACATTAGTGATTTAAAGCTTTGTGCTTTTGTTTTCCCTTTAGCTAGAACTTCAAATTCTTGATGAGATTAATGCTGTAGGGCTCATTTTATTTTTTGCGAAATTCTCTACAAATCTCAGGCACGTTTCTCTTTGAAAAAATTTATTTAGGGACTGTAGAACTGTTATTTTCATAAAAAAAATTTGTTTGAGTGAAACTTTCAAAATGAAAACGCATCGAAGAGTTTCGAAGTGAATCTTTCAAGAGATAAAATGAGCAATAAAACATGAGTATAAAATCAGAATTGCA
Source organism: Andricus quercusramuli (assembly GCA_932178445.1). Classification (NCBI taxonomy): domain Eukaryota; kingdom Metazoa; phylum Arthropoda; class Insecta; order Hymenoptera; family Cynipidae; genus Andricus; species Andricus quercusramuli. The sequence continues at coordinate 1,133 of CAKNXH010076686.1, read as the reverse complement.
AGTCTTATTCAAACAAACTAGCTGTGAATTCGATTTCGAGTGTTTCCAATTCGTTTGTATTTATAATTATATGGTGCTCATTTCACGAGCACTTTGCTTCCTCATAGAGGAAGCATTAGTTACTTTTTCCAATAATAGACAAACTAAAGTCTTCATTTTGCTCAGTTTAAAAATAGAAATTTACTAACAATGAAAAATTACAAAATAATACAAAAAATGTTTTAAATACAAAGACAAATCAGACAAATCAAATCTTGCATTCGAAATAATAATTTTTTGAGCTGGAAAAGGGAAAGGAAAAGTTCTGTCGCACCCTATCCCTTGCCCAGCTTAATGATTTCTGCACAAAAATCGTCATAATATTACTCTATTTGAAAATTTATGATCAAAAATTTTTTTTTTTATATTCATGCATCAACTTTAAATTATGTCGATGAAGAAAGTTTTCCTGTTTGAAACTGACGATTAAGATATTATAAATGAGCAGAACTTCCCTCATCTTCAATAAAGTGTATTATTATTATTATAGATCACTCGATTTGCCTCGAATCAAGAGATTTTTTCCGTTCTTGCATCAATTTTGAATTATGTTACTGATAAAAGTTTTACTATGAAAAACCGTGTTTTCAAATATTATGCAATTTCACAATTTCCATACTCTTAAATAGAATGTATTAATATTATAGGTCAATCGATTCGTCTCAAATCAACACATCTTTTCTGTTCTTGCATCAACTTTGAATTATGTTAATGAAAAAAGTTTTACTATAAAAAAACGATTTTCAAAATATATAAATTACCATGACTTCCCTACTCTTTGATAAAATGTGTTATTATTATAGGTCAATCGAATTGTTTCGAACCAAGGAATCTTTCATATAGTTGCATCAACTCTGAATTATGTTAAGTAAAAAAGTTTTACTATAAAAACCGATTTTCAAAATATATAAATTACCATGACTTCCCTACTTTTTGATAAAATGCGTTATTATTATAGGTCAATCGATTCGTTTCGAACTAAGGAATATTTTATATTCTTACATCAACTCTGAATTATGATAATGAAAAAAGTTTTACTATAAAAAGCCGATTTTCAAAATATATAAATTACCATAACTTCCCTAATCTTTGAC
>CAKNXH010076685.1:0-26307 GCA_932178445.1 Andricus quercusramuli | reverse complement strand
ATAAATTACCATAACTTCCCTAATCTTTGACAAAATGCATTATGATTCTAGGTCAATCCATTCGTTTCGAACTAAGGAATATTTTATATTCTTAAATCAACTCTGAATTATGCTAATGAAAAAAGTTTTACTATAAAAAACTGATTTTCAAAATATATAAATTACCATAACTTTCCTAATCTTTGACAAAATGCATTATGATTATAGGTCAATGGATTCGTCCCAAACCAAGGAATCTTTTATATTCCTGCATCAACTTTGAATTATGCGAATGAAAAAAGTTTTACTATAAAAAACCGATTTTTAAAATATTATTGAGTGCTAGAAAAAAAATGCAATAAATATTTTTAGAAATCCTTTGGTAAGTTTCAAGATATTAGTGAGGAAAATAAGCTCTCCAAATTTCATCAATTTATCTGCAACCGTTCTCTAGTTATCGTGTTCACAAAAAAGCGTGACATCCACACAAACACACATCCACACATGCACACATCCACACACACACACACATCCGGACAATTGCTTAGAACATTGTATTAGACATTTTTAAATTAGGGAGGGTTTAATTAAATGAATTTAAAAATTTTGAAAAATGTCACCATCACAAAGCTTCCTCTATGAGGAAGCAAAAACAAGAATCTAAATAACTATTTGTGATTAAACAACTTGACCTGAAATATTTTTTCCTAAAGTTTGCCTCACGTTGTCTTATATACGGAAAAATAAGTCTTGGAAAACTTCCTAGATTAGTGCTGGCCTTTTGGACGGGCGTCATTTTTATAAAGTCTCGTATACTTCCTATAAGGTGTTCATAAATTTTCATGGAAAAATAAATAAAAGTCATGGAAGTTTTCGAGCGCAGTCACGAAACAACAGTCTTGGAATTCTTATCAGACAGTTTACAAAAAAAATGTATACAGTCATGAAGTTGCGAGAAACAAACTATTCATATTTGCAAAGACTCGAATTGAATAAGTGAGTGAATCAAAAACTAAAAACTCGAATACGAGTCAGGGAAACACTTCATGACAGACTACGAAAATTTTCAAAGGCAACCAGAATGTTTACCATGGCATTGGCTTGCTTATTCAAAATTATCAAATGTGCATAAATTATATACAACAAGAAGTAATTTCAAAACGCATACAAATAATCAGAATTATTCAAAATGATTATTTATAATAAAAAAGGTATGCCTTTTCTGAATTTAGAATCGAGCGTTTATTTTTACAACTGGTCACATAAAGGATATAAATCTCCAAGATTCAAATTAGGTGGAAAATTTTATTCACTTGCTACCTTATTCTGCTAAGTATCAAATTCCTTCAACAAAGTTGCACGATTGTTTCTTAAACAATCATTTACATACAATTTGTATAAAAATATTGAAATAAAATATAAGAATGTGTCCTATAATAGAATAAAATGTCTTTGTTTTTCATTATAGAAGCATTCACATAAAAGCCATCATTACATTTAAAATTTCAATAAATAATAAAAAGTTGTTCAGAAGTTAATCGAGTCACCACTAATACTTCTTGAAACACTGAGAGGTCCCTGAGATATTTAGAAGTGAACATCTGGGTTATTTTTTTTCCAAAAAGATACACAACAATTATTTGAACAATTTCCTTATTTATTTAACACAATTTATTATTCTGATATATAGAATCTGAAATGCTTTTCGTGGATTGTTGTTAACATTGCTGTTTCTCATCAAAAATTTTATTAGAAATAACCATTTCCATAATAACAATCTGTAAAAAGTATTTTTAAATCTATCTCAATAATGCTTTCATCTTTTGCGAGTGTATACGCAAGTAAGTTTTTTCCTAAGTTTAGAATTTTATTCATCAATGATTTATTGATATAATTTGGTGAATACATCAATTTTATCAGAATAAATTTGTTATAATGCTGCAAGTTATTAACAGTGCGCATCACAAGAAGCGCACAAAGGACAAATAGTTGGATTTTTTGTTGACTTGTTATTAATTTCTTCAATCCAGAATCAAATTCTTTAATTTAAAAAATAAGACTAACTAAATTTGATTTTTGAAGAGAAATCTCATCATGTGCGATAGTACTATGTCATCATTTATTTATACTATATATGAAATTGTCCGAAAAAAATGTCCATTACATGGATTCTATATTTTTTTCCATAGAATCGAACGATGAATTAGTTTTTATGTTGTATCTCATAAGTTTAAACAAATTATTCAAAAAGTTTTATTTATCAAGAAAAACCAACTTTTTCACGTAAAATCATCTCTTGGTCAAAAAATAATTTTGCATGGAAAATCATATTTTTCCGTTATTTAAACAAAAACTATTCAAACAATGTGTTTAATTTGTTATACAAAGTCAGTCTTGCAGCAAGTTGTCTTATTGTGAGCCCTCACTCAAATTCTCTTTAGGCGGCCGTAAAGTTTTCAGCTGTAGCACAACGTCAAGATCTTTGCCCGTGTTTTCAGCGCGAATGAATAGCTGAGGGGCTTGAGCGGTTAGGAATGAGTTGCGTTTGTCTCATGTCTAGAGGATAGGTATTTCTAATCCCCGCAGCGTGCATCCAATTTTTTAGAGCGTAAAAAGCGAGCTATTAATACAAGTAGTAATTGTGTATGTTATATCATATCCAAATAATTATATAAGTTATATATAATAATATTATAAATTTACCCCTTCGTTGGCCGCGTTGAGCTTCACAGATCTTGGGAGCTGCAACAACTCACTGTAACGTCTGAGGGAAAATTGAGTAGGGAGGTTCGGTGGGCCTTCCCGAATCAGGAAGCAACAGGGAAGGGTAGCGCGTAGCGCCATCTGATGTGGGTGGGTGGGGGGAGGGGGGCGATGAAAACGCCGTCGCCTGATCTGTCAGATCGTATTGCATAAATGGCTAGCTTGACAGTTTATGAACCCTTCCTTGACTGTCTTCGAGAATTTAATATTGGAGTGTTGGATGGCTTACAAATTTTTCTGTGTTGTTTTTTTGGTGGAGTCTACGTGTGCTTCACTGACTAATGGACGCAATGTGAGAAATCTTATATTTCTTCAAGCACTATCTGCATGCTTTTCCAATACGATATTTTCAAATTTCCAAACGCTTTTAGACCTATCCTAAAGTCACAGACTCGGTCGATGAAAGTTTTCAGCACTTTTTCCCCCCGTGTAGCAGTAGCTAAGATGAAGTATGCGAATATTTTCCTCAGTTTTATCAATATTATTTCGGACAGTGATAATTTTTGAGCTTGATATGCCTCGTGGAAATTCCTATGAATATGCTGTAGTCATGAAATTTCTAACAGCCTGTGTAGGGACCCGCATTTGTAGAGAAATTCGATACTTATAACTTGAATGGCTTCGCAATTAAGAAAAATTACACCTGGACAAATATAGAAATGCCATGAGGTTGAAGCTCCCAACGTTGAAGAATAACAAAAATAATTTTTTTTTTCAAACTTTATGAAGCTGATGTTTTATAGAAAAAAATACTTGTTTGCAACCCTAAGAATTACGTAAGCAGTTCCAACCCTTCAGCGCATTTGGAACTCACCCGACTCTCCCCCTGAATATTTCAATAATTTAATAGAATCAGCCTAATCGAAAAATATGCCAGGTTTTTGTTGATGCGGTTTTCAAGTGATACTAAAAGAGCAGGCGGCTTGGAAACAGTCGTGCAAACGGTGAAGAAATTTTTGTTGTGTCCAAATACATAATTTTGATCAAAAATATATTTTTCGAGTTGTATCAGAGAGCCTTCGCTTTCATGGCACGAAAAGTACAGAAAACAGCATGATAATCATAAAAAACGTGGGCTCAATGCTTTGTCGTACCTGGATTCTTTTAATTCTTCGAAATAATGCTCGATTCTTGATATTATTTTGATGTACTTCAAACTCACAGATTTCTCAGAATTCAAGAAATGCCACAAAATCACAAGGATTTGAAAGTTTCTAAATTTTTTCCTAACCCTTCCCGAAAATGAAGAATGATACATAGAATTTAGGAAGTCAGAAAATGCAAAAGAATTAAATGTGGATTTAAAAGATTTCTAATGTATTCAGGATAATTCGAAATATGTAATATACTAAACAAGATAGTATAAATTATTAAAACTGTCTGCTGTTTGCTGCGTATGTGTAATAAAAACGAGGGGCCAACTAAAGAAGCAGAATGGTCTTATTGAATTTTGAAACTGATCTTCAATTTTTTCCCAATTATAGATCTTTGTTTTTTTTTTATAGAATTATACGCTATGGAAGGTGAGGGATCAAGTTCAGGACTCGGTAAGAGGCCCCGCCTCGATGGAGGGGGCAAGCGCCCGCGCGGTCGCCCGCCCGGTCGTGCGAAGAAAGATAAGGCTTTTACTAGTATTATTCCTGCTGAACGCACGTACATGCCACTTAACCATATGGAAAAGCATATTAATGTCTGGCTAGATCAATATCATAATATTGTGGAAGCTGTCTATCCGGGTCATAAATGTCCGTATGGCGCCAATGACATGAGAATGCTTAATTTTATATTACGTCGTGTTACATTAGAAACAGGCCAAAGTTTCGTGGAATGTTTAGAGCAACATGGAGAACTCCTGGGAGTCCGAGCGTGCAAGCAGTCTAGTAAGGAGCCATCCTCATGAATTAATTTTTTTCGAAATCCCTCAAAATCATTTATTTTGAAATTTTTCGAATCTCTTAAAAATTCCTGAAAATCCTCCAGAAGCCGTCAAATCCTTAAATTAACTTTAGGATTTCATAATTTCATTGAGCGTTCTTGAATTTCCTCGAATTGTTCTAAATCCAGTCCAATTTGACTGAAATCAGTGGAGCATTTTTTGATTTTTTTGAAAATGTCTTTCTTTTGTTTTAAATTCACCATGAATTTTCACAAATTCATAAACCTGGACTTTTTCAATTGAAATAGGTCCTTTTTTATGTAAATTGTATGGAATCGATGATTTCCATAGTTACAGTTTTCAAAAAATGCAACTATTTGCGAAATTGTTACGTACTTACAAAAGTGACTTTGTTCCCACCTCTGCTAGAAATTTTTCATTAAGCGTTTTTGCTAAAGCTATACAGTCGTTTCCATTTCAATATGATAAAAAATCAATATAAAATTCTGAGCAATGCTGTTAATTGAATTTGAAATCGATTTTCAAGTAACTTGCACTTACTTGATTTTTCCATTTAAAATTAGTCAAAACTTCTGCTTGAAATATAGAATTTCGGATGCAGATCTCAGAAAGAATCTAAAAGATAATCTTACGCAAACCTGTCGAAAATTATTTTCAGAAGTTTTTAAAACCGACTGTTGTTACCATAACCCTGTAGGATACCTTTGTGACTCTTACAACAGCGCCATCTGACACGCGAACTATTGGGTATCTGGAAGTTATTTGGGCAATGTTTATAAAAAAAGCAGTGAATATCAATTCATTTCGATCAAAAATATTAATCTTAGGTTTCAAATTAATTTTTTTCTATAAGATTTTTCGTTAATATTGAATTGAAATTCGAATTCCTTCACAATAGTTCCAAATTGGTGGCGCTGTCGTAGCTAACCAACATGCATATTATAAAAATGATTGTCCATCTTTTCAAATTCACAAATATATATTTTATTTTCAAGCTGAACAGATTATGGAGCCTGATAGGACACACTGGTTCATTTATTATTCACGCACCAAATTTAGAGTGAGGATAGATCCTACAACCAAAGCTCCTCTAAGAATTTCCCTCGCAACGAAAAATGAACTTTCAACACCAGAAGGTCAACCAGCACCTGGAGTGGTTCGGTTTCCTGGCGTCGATTTTATTGTGTACAGAGGGGGTCCCAATCAGCACATTACGGGAGCTGTGCTTTACCCTCAGATTGACCTTGAACTACGGTTGTGACTCATTTTGATGATCTATTGTTCTGAAAAGAAAAAGCGATAAACTTAATACTGTCAGGTTGTTGAACAGCGAAAGTATATATTCACCAATGTGTTCCATTTTCACTCATACTATTCAATTATTTTTTGGAATACACTTACGACGAATTGGATTATTGAAGGATGCCTGCATTTCTGCCGGAAGTATACATCCAAATTTTCTAGTAAATACAACTTTTTATTTAATTTTTTACTGCGTTCACCTCGTCTTTCTCAATCTCAAACAAATTTGAGCACTGTTCTGATATCAAAACTTGTAAGCTTTTTCTGTTCGAGATTATTCCAGCTGCTGTATGCGAACTCATACATTCAGCAATCATTATCATGTTTTTAAATTGTTTAATCTTCAAATGTTATCAACGTTTTGAAGTATTGTTTAGCTCAGGGCCCGACCGCGAGAAAATTTTATATTCCTTGTCCATTTTTCTATTAATATTTCATTATTTAGTTTCAAGTGGTTCTACATTTAAAATCGTACTATTTTAATAGTTTTAATTTCACATATAGTTTACACTATGCTAGAGAATATTTTTATTTAAGAAACTGAAAGTATATTATTTAGCCTTTATGCTCTTTTCATGAGTTTATTAACTTACGCCACTCTAGAGTACCATTGAAGTTTTCCTTGAGGAAGGAAAATCGACAGAAAACACGTTTTTATAGGAAACTAGAATTCCTTTCTTGTTTCAACGCTGTCACTCATTTCCAAAATGTGGATGAATTCGAAACATGAAGTGGTAACAGGATAACCAGGGACTGATCCCTGTTTGTCATGTGGGTGAAACCAAAAGAATGTTAAGAGTACGCATGAAAGCACACAAAAATAACAAAAAAAAAGACAATTTGTTATAAATGTACATTGTAGTTCTCATAATCACGAATTTTACTGGAAAAACATAACAATTCTTGATTTTTGAGCTAGTTATCGAGAAAGATTCATCTCTGACATGTTACATATTAGGATGCACAACAATAGCATTAACAAAAAAGAAACTATTTATACATGCAATCACAGGTGCAATCCGGCGTTACAAAGTTCAAAACTTCAAGTTTTCATATAATTATATTTCTCTGTATATAATAATTTGTTAATTGTACCTAATAGTCTTAAGTATAAATACCACCTTCTGAGTCTCAACACCGGCAGTTATAGTCCTTACCTTACAAATGACGGTCTAGTGTTAGACGAAACCCAAATTCTTGTCTACTTAAAAAATTTTAATTCTACGTAATGTCTTTACAGTGTTAAATAAGTTGCAGTGTAACCATTTTTTTCCAAAATTATCGAAAAATTCGTGTTTGTAGATATATTTTCATTTATCTGTATTCATACAGTGTGCGAAATAAAATGCTATTTGATCATCTCAGAACTTGTTTAATCTGCATGCATTTGATTTCATTTGCAAAATGTTGAACAAAAGTTGGCACAGTTTGGTAAGAGTAAATATTGATAACTTTTAACAAACAAAACATGGTCCTTCGAAACGGATATTGATGCTCACTAGCAGTGATTGGTAATTCAATTAGTCAGTTGAAACTGGAACTACCCTTTTGAAAATTCATTTTTTTGTGCAAAATTCAACATTTTAGTCAAAATTTCATATCTTCGCTAAAAATTTGGATATTTTATACAAAATTTATATTTTGATTGTTTGAAAATTAAACTTCTAAACGGTGAATGTGACTTCTTCAATTTTGGTTGACAATTCAGATTTGTAATGAAAACTTCATCTTTTCTAGTAGAAAAATCAACTAATTGCTTTAAAATTCATGTATTTTGCTAGAAATTGGTCGTTTTTCATGGAAAATTAATTGTATAGGTTGAAAATACATCTGTTTTCCATTTGAGTTCAAATCATTCATGATTGAAATATCAAGTATATTTTTCGTTCAGGATTTTTTTTTTGCTGTTGAATAAAACTCAACTACTTGATTGAAAGTTGAACTGACTTTTTTTCTACAAATTATCGTATTTTGTGGGAAATTCATCTGGTAAATTGAAAAATCAACTCTTCAATTACAAATTTATTTTATTTGTAAGGTTCACCTCTGTGGTTAAGAATTTAACTGGTTTGTTTACAATTTATTCCTTTTCGCTAACAATAATTTCTTTCATCTGAAAATTAAGTATTCCATTCTTGGTTGAAAGTTTTTCCTTTATAACTTACGAATTCAACCATTTTGTAAAAAAATTATGTATTTTGTTGGAACTTTGTCTTTTTCGGTGGAAAATTTAATTATTTCGTTGAAATATAATATATATTACATTTGAAGATACAATGCTTAATTGCATATTAAGTTCAATATAAACTCAATAATAATACTGCTCACGCTGAAAAAAAAAATTGGAATGAAGCAAATGGATTCACTTGAATCACATCTCTGGTCGTTACACCATATTTTTCAAAGTAGTAATTTCAGTTTGAACCAGACACATATCCTTTATTTATCTGAAGAAATGAATCCTTCGGCTGTATTACCTTCACTTAATTAAATATTTGGTATATTCAAGAAATTGATTCCTTTCATTCAGAAGGTCTGGATTCGTTAAAAACTGATTCGTCCTTCAAGGAAATACTTATTGGATTCAATGAGTTCAATTCTTCAAATTGATCAAATTATTAAGAATCATTATTAATTATTATTAAAAAGTATGAAGACTCTTCCAAAGAAATATTCCTTCTAATCGAATAAATATTTCATCCAGATGAACGCATATCCATTCAGTTTTTACTTGAATAAATTTTTAACAAATTTTATTATCCCAAGTGAATGAGTTACACAGGATGTACTGAAAGTGTGGGAACAGCGAAATATCTTGTCAAGGTCACTATTTGATCTGGCGTCAAAAATGCTACAACTCTTAAGTTGGGCAATTACCTCTTTTTTTCAAACATCACCATTAGTGCCCCAAAGGATGCTTTTCGTATATCTGACCAAAAGACAATTTCTCATGATGAAATATCTGGTTTCTTAGTTGTTCTGATAGAAGTATAACTCCTATAATTTATTAAGGTGAAAAAATTGTTGAAACTTCAAGAATATATTAAAAGAATAACAATCGCAAAGCTTGAAGAGACCTTGTCAGATTTTCATTTCAGAAGCTAGGTTGATTTCACTGAAAATAATGTCGACTTGAGATATGAAACTAGTTATTTTTCGAATAAAAGGCAGTGTGCACGGTCTATCGAATAATATTTGTAATTCTGAATGTTTGTTGCGGCTCGAAAGCTAATATAAGCTCCTTCCACGTAGTCTTCACGCATGGAAAATCTTCATAATTCTGTAGGTTTCGGAGGTAATAAATAATAACCGATAGTGATGAGTATATATAGCAGTGAATATGTTCCGAATGTGGTAATCATAGTTGACGAAATCTACCTTAAACAATGAAGATCCGTATCAGCACTCTGTTGCTTAGCATTGTGATTCTTCTAAATTTTGGTGGTAAGTATACTGAACATCATAAAAATCTTAATGTATGTATAGGTATGGAATATTACACATTACAACCTGATACCTGATATTATATTATTCTTAAGGTTTCTGTTGATTAATCATTTAATTAAAAAGAATCATAATTCAAATTGACTTAATTTTCACAGCAACGAAGTTAAAATTTTTGAGTACTCAATTCCTAAGTTCAAAACTTTTAATTGGTATGGATTTCCTGGATTTATTCAATTTCCTAAATTCTTTCGAGTTCCTTAATGCTCTGAGATACCTGAAAGTCTTTATATTCCCTGAAGTCCTTGAATTCTTCAAAATCCTTGCATTCTCTGGAATCTTTGATTTCTGTAAATTTCCTGATATCTTCGTATTTCTCAATTCCTGGAACATTCTCGATTTTTTGATTCCTTAAATTCTGTTCATGCTCCAGGTTCTCGGAAATTTTCTGAAATTTCTGAAAAACTATAAATAACCTGAAATACTTGATTGCCTGAATATTTTTATTTTCCTACATTCCTTGAATAACTTGAATTTTCTGAAATCCTTGAATATTCTATGCTTCAAGAAGTCCTTAAACATTTTCAATTCAAGTAATTCGGAATAATAGTTCTACTACATTTGTATAACGTTCCACATTTATAGTGAAGGGCCAGGAATAATCACGTTTACAGTGAGTTGAAATGCACGGCGTATTTTCGGATCAGGAAGTTTTTTTTAGAGGAGGTGAGAATGCATTTACGGGTCAGCCTCCGGCATCCTGGTTGGGTAAATCAGGTTAGGCACTGCGTCCTTGTGGCTCCATCAACGAAGCTGCCTCTCGGAACGCCCTGCACGTCATCGTCCCCGGCAGCTGATCAGTCCGGATCTCTTTCTACTGCAGCGCAGAGGAAACACTGCGGCATACTTTCGCACGCTACAGCCGTATGGCCGTCTTTGCCACACCTCCAACAGGCCTTCATCCTGTCTCGACCCCTGTAGCTCGCCACCATGTAACCAAAGCTTAGGCAGCGATAACATCTCAAGGCCTCCGTCTTCTTCCGCACATGACAGGACACCCATTCCACCTTGAGGTGTCCCGTGCGCAGAAGCAACGCCGCCAGCTCCTCCTTCATCTCAACGAAGGCCTTCAGATTACCTCTGGAGGTCTTTTTCGTAGAATTATCCTTGATTACGTAGCTCACTGCTTCAGCGAAGCTCGCGCACGCTACCCCCAACACCGACCGCTTCCTGTATGGCCACCGACAGCTTGAATCTGCCATCCGCTGCCGGCCCCACTTCCATCAGAATTGCCCTATGTCGTGTTTGCCTGACACCCCTGATTTTCACCCCTCGGGTGTCCGGCTTCACCTTCTGCTTGAGTCCAGTAGCAGGCTTCTCCTTCTCACCTCCTCGCTTCGATGTCGAGGTCACCGCTGTTGCAGCGCTTCCCAGCCTTGAGGACTGAAGTTTCTACAGCTTCTTCAGTCTGGGTCCCAGATTAACTCATACCTACTCTTCTTCTCAAAAGCCCTCCTGCTTTCCTTCATTCTCGCATTTTTGCCAGCGGACCACTCAACTTCTAATGGCACGTAAGTAAACCGATACTTGTCTGTACATATGGCAGAAGTCAGATCGCGCGCCATTTTTTGCGCTTCCTCCAGTCCATGCCTGATTGGCATGAACACGTTCCTCTTTGTGTCAGAGAAAGCCTCCATCTTCTCTAATGCGTCCCGCAATTTAACGTTGAGTTCTTCATCGTCTGTCAACAGTTCTTTCACCGCCATAATGTCTTGCTTGGCGCTCGACTTTTAACTAGGGTCAAACTCATCCGTCACGTTCAACGGACCTTCCAACTCCTCGCACACACTCCGGTTTAGTTTTTGATTTGTTTTTTATCCATGCTGTTCTCGCGAGTAGCTAGGGAAATAGAGGTCCACTCTCGCAGAACCCCGCATGCAGGAGTAAGGTTTGAGTACTCTAGGAGGCGACCTGGTATCCTAGATACATCGTTTGAAACACCACATCCTGGCGCCATACAGTCTTCGGCAAGGTTGTTAACGCCTCGAATTAGGGGGTTTTCCTTCGGTACCACACCTGGACCATTGTCCGCGACTGCTTATTCAGTTGTGTAACCGTATTTAGCAGAAACCCTCGATACAGGAACCCCCCATCCTCAACCCTGGGAAGCGCCCGGTGGCCTGATTTAGTTTGCTGTTGCAGTAGCAGCAGAAGCGACGTCGGTAGGACTTCGCTGGGGTAAGCGAGCATTTTCACTTATTTGTTGTACTTTTCCAGGATTCACTACTCTTCTTCACTTATATTAACCATGTAATATGAACAAAGCATGACCAGGGTCAATTGTCCCCTCATGGTAACCAAAGGTGGCAGAAAATACCGGTTCTTCTAGTGGTAATTCCATAAATATGTTGAAATCCATAATTATTCTGCATTAACTTAATTCTTTAAATTTTCTGAATGCGTCGAATTCTCTAAATGCTTCTTCGATTCCCTGAAAATCATCAAATTCCATGAAATCCTTGAATTTCCTAAAATCCTTGAATACCTTGAATTCTCCAAATTGCTAAAAATGTATGCGTTCCTTGAATTCTCTGGAATTGTTAAATTTTTTAACTCCTTGAATTCCTTCAATATTCTAAATTTTCTACATTCCCTTGAATAGCTAGAATGTTTTGAAATCTTTGAATTTCCTCAAACCTTGATTTCTCTGAATTTCCTGAATTCTTTGAATATTTTAAATTGCTTTGATTTCTTGAATATTCTATATTACCATGCATTTCCCTAATTCAATAAGGGTGCTAAAATCCATGACTTCACTTAATTTCGTAACAGCTCTGAATCACTGAATTACAAGTATTCTCTGAAACCAGCAAAATTCTCCGAATTCGCTAAAATCTTGAAAAAAATTTTTTAATTAAATGTTAAATTCAAAAGATTCCAAATGTATTCGAAATCACTTTGAATATGTAATATACTAAACCAGATGGTATAAATCACTAAGCCTGACTGCTTCTTGCTGCATATGTGTAATAAAAGCGAGGAGCCAACTCAAAACGCAGAGTAGTTGCTTCAGACGTACACTGCAAGAGAGCTTTTCTAACATTGTGGTATCGAATTATTTCATCTTCAGTGCTTCGGTTTAAAAATGTTCAGTGTTTAATTTTGAGATTGATATTAATTTTTTTTCCAATCACAAATATTGTTTTATTTTTACAGAATTAAATACTATGGAAGGTAATATTTCAAATTCAGGATCCAATAAGAGAGCCCGCCGCGAAGGCGCAAACAAGCTCATGATCACGTCACAGAAAGGGAACGATCAGGGGGATTCAGGAATATATCCTTCAACTGATAGCCGAAAAGACGTTGTTGCGAGTACTATTCCTACTGCACGCACGCACAAGACAATCAAGCATATGGGAAAGGATATTGATATCTGGCTAGATGAACATCAAAATATTGTGAAAGCTGTCTATCCGGGTCACAGTTGTCCTCATGGAGCCAATGACATGAGATCATTTAATTTTCTAGTACGTCTTGTTATTTTAGATGGAGGCCAAAGATTCGTAGAATGTTTGAAAGAAGATAAAACACTTCTAGGAGTCCGAGCGTGGAGAAGAACTTGTAAGGGGCTATTCTCATCCATTCAGTTTTTTTTTTAATCCACTAAAATCATTTTCTTTGGAATTTTTTGAATCTCTTGAATATTCCTTTGAGTTCTTAAAAATTCGGAAAATTTTAAATTATTATGCAATTATTATAATGATTATACTGCATTATTTCGAAGCCCCTTCGAATCCCTTGCGTTTTTTTAGCTCTGGAAAACTCTTCAAATTTTCAAGAAGCCCAAAAATCTTACAAATAACCTGATAATTTCTTAATTTTATTGAATGTTTTGGAGTTCTCTTGAAATATTCCCACAGCGGGGGTTCGGTTGTTGTCCAGCGGCAATTTCGTTGTTACTTTGTAGGTAAAAAGAGGATCGCTGACTATACAAAAGAAATTGGGCAATCGTTTGAATTCAGGGGTTGAAATAACCCCTTCTATATTTTTGAGTCTTCCACTGTTTTAAAAGGTTAAAATGTTTTTTCTTTACATCCTCTAGAGTATTATAATTCAGAAAATCCACCCCTAGAATGCTTTACCATATGACATGTAGTTTAAGATTTTGGATTTTGTTGCTGCAAAATTTTTTTCAAATTTAATTCTATTAGGAATCATCCGTGATATTCGAAACAACTCCTGAAACAGATATTAATTCTGTGATTTTTTGCAGAACAACGATACGCTGTGTCTTGAATTGCCATACTCACCAACGTGATGCTTCAAACCATGTCATGTCCAATTCAGGCTTCTTTTGTGAAGCCCATCTTTGAAGATCTAAATATATTGCAACCTGTCATCTTCGAATCAATAGCCTCCTTGAAATGGTCGAAACGGTTTTTTGCAATGTTTTATAGCTTATCTTCTCGGTCATCACCATTGTTGACTTCTTCTTGTCATCTTCGAAATTGTCGCTATGAACGAAGCTTCTCAAACCTTTGATGAACGGTTGTAAGATAAAAGTTTCTTCTCCCGAAAATTCAAAACTTTAACAGCTTCTTTCTTTGTAGTCGAAATTAACTCTCTCCTCTTGATAGAAACAACCAGGTACTTCACCACGATCGTTTTCTTTTTCTTGTTCTTCATCTTCATTCAATTGTATGTCAATGCAGCACCATTAAGAACACTTTCGTGAAAAAAAAGTAAAGAAAAAACAATTTTACATCTTGAAGCAGTAAAAGACTAAAAAATATAAAAGGGGTGACTTCAACCCCGAATGTGAACGATTGCCCAAAAGAATGATTATTTTTCACAAAATTTCTGAGATCCTATTTCCACATGCATGAGTAACAAAGAAATCGGCGCCGGACACCAACCTTACCCCCCTCGTAAGTTAAGTCCAATGTTACTGAAATCATTTGAATAATTTTCTATTTTTCAAAAATCTCTTTCATAGAATCCTTTTCATCTCCCTTGAATTCCTTCAAATTCACTAGAATCTTATCTGATCCATTTTTTTCATCAAAGCAGTCTATTGTTACCCACCACTGTTCCCAGTTAAATGAATTGAGTTATTTTCCCTCAATGTTATTTGATTCCTGACAAAACTTTTAATTGAAAAAAATGTTAGATTTTGAGTATAATTGTTCATCCTTTCAAATTAACAACTTTTGTTTTCTTTTTAAGGTCAAAAGATTATGGAGCCTGATAGTACACAGTGGTACATATATTATTTGCGCACCAAATTCAGAGTGAGGATAGATCGTATAACCCAAAAGGTGCTAGGAATTTCGCTCGCATCGAAAAGTGACTCTGCTCCACCAGAAGGTCAACCAGCTGGAGAGATTGATATCGCTGGCTTCAAATTCATTGTGTACAGAGGAGGTCCTTATCAACACATTACGGGAGCTGCCCTTCCCCCCGGAAGTCCACCTACTTCACCTGTAGCTCTCAGGGGACGAGCTCCACCTACAGTTGTGACTAATCTTGATGAACTGTTGTCCTCAGAAGAAAACAAGACAAAAAGTTAAAGTTACTCTTTCAATGTATGGCCAAGTTTTTGAACAGCGAAAGTAAATATGCACCTATGTGTTCAATTTTGCACTCATACTATTCGATTATTTCTCGGAACATGGTGACGATGAATTTGATTATTGGAGGGTACAAGTTTGCTGGATAATTTTCGCCAGCAGTGTACAACAATGTTCAAAGGAAAGGTTCATACATGATACTATTTTAATTATAGGGCTTTTATTAGTGACTCATCATTTAATTTCGAACACCTGAAATTTGATGCTGCTGAATGTTGTACTTTTTCTGATATCAAAATTTGTATTTTTCTTCTATTTGAGATTATTCTAGTAGCTGTTTGTGAACTCATAAATTGAGTAATTATTATTATTACGGTTTTGAGTGATTCAATCTTCAAATGCTTTCAACGTTTCAAAGTATTGTTAAATCTAGGGCACTACAATGACACAATTTCACATTCTTTATTCATTTTTATATTAATATTTCATTATTCAGTTTGAAGTATGAAATGAAAATGAAAATGAAACATAAAATCGTACTATTTCATTTGTTTCAGTTCTTCATATTTTTTCTTGAAAATTGCTCCATTTTTATTAGTTTCATTTGCAAATCACTTGATCCTTAAAAAAACATTCTACTGGCAATGAGTGATTCTTGAACGTTTTTTTTCTTCATGTACTCTTGAAGAATTTTTAATTAAAATTGCGTAATTTCCAGTGCTTGAGTTTAGAATTGTTTTGTGTGTAATATCGAGATTGATTTTTAGTCTTTTTGAATTTACAAATCGTTATCTTATTTTTAAGCCAATGAAGATGCTATTGAATGGAAGAAAAAGCCTCTATAATAACTCTTATGCAAACTCTTCGTGGCTAGTAGTTTACGAGCTATCCATTTTTTAATTGAGGGTAGCGTTTTTTCCGTAGAACTCAGCCTTTGAATAAATTTTCATTGTTATAAAAATACTACAATCAAATTTCTTCTTTGCAATCCCTGAAGTTTATGGTTCAGTGTATTAAGAAACATCTTTTCGGGGTTCGAAATCCAAAACAGTCCGGAAGGAGGGAGCTGGAGGCAGATTTTTATAGACATGAAATCTCTGAATTCCTTGAAATCCTTAAGTTCCTTGAATATTCTAAATTTCTCAAACGTGCAAGGTTCCCGGATTTCACGATTTCTCTGAAATCCGGAAATTCCTGAAATTTTGCGAATTCTTTGAATTCTCTGAATTCCTGGAATGAGCTAAAATCACGTAAATTCCCGAAAATAAAACGAGGAATTTGAAGAGTTTAAATGAATAGGAGGAATCCAGGTATTTCAGGGAATTCGGACAAATCCAGAAGATTTCTAGGAATTTAAAGAAAATTGAAAAGAATTTCACAGAGTTTCAAAGCATCTCAAGTAATCCAAAAGAATGAAAAATACATATTATTCAAAAAGTTCAGAAGAATTCGAAGGAAGTCAGTGTTAATGCAAACGATCTTCAGTGTTCAGGACATTTCTGTTCCTTCTTACAAATATACCGAAATGTATTATAATTTCGTGATATAGAAATCCTGAACAATACAGTTAACTATTTCTTGTATACATAGCAAAAATTGTATTTAAAAAGATAATTCTCTTTATATCCTTGTTAGAAACTGCATAAGAACCTCGATTTAAACCATACATTTATCAATACAGACAATTTTGAAACCAGTTTTCGGTCATCTCTGGAGGAAATCCTTATTCATTGATTTCGTTCGAGTGTTTCTGAAAAAATAATAATTTTATTAGAATTTTCATTTGAAATTATTAGTTAGATTAATGATGGTGTTTCAAGCGATGTTGTTTGTCTGAGTGATATAAAATTTATAATAATATAATAGGTATTTTTATGACATACTTCAGACCAAATAAAAGGAGATAAGTTGTTGAATCCTTTATTGCACACTGTCAGTAGCCAACGTTTCGAAAACAAAATGTTTTCCTCATCAGGACGAAAAATTTTTTGAAGTTCATCAACATCTTAAATTAAAATATCGCAAAAGTGGAGCATAACGATTGTTATGTCTCTGATTCAATTCTAACTAAATTAACGAAACTATTATTTATGAAAGCTTGAATTTTAGAATATACTCAGAATTTAAATGACATCAATTATTATAAACAAAATTTAACTGGAAAATGAAGACTTTCAAGCAATCAAGGAGAGGAATAGAAATTTACCGATATTTTAATTTAAGATGTTGATGAACTTCAAAAAAATTTTCGTCCTGATGAGGAAAACATTTTGTTTTCGAAACGTTGGCTACTGACAGTGTGCAATAAAGGATTCAACAACTTATCTCCTTTTATTTGGTCTGAAGTATGTCATAAAAATACCTATTATATTATTATAAATTGAAATTATTATTAATTGAGGTTATTATACCCTTTAACTACCTAATTTTCTTATCGCAAAGTGAATACAATTTTTCTGAGAATTCTGAGAATAAATTGATGATAAGTATAGAGCAAACTAAAAAAGTTCCGAAATTTCTAAATCAATGAATCCATTCTTTTGGTAAACATCCTTTCATTCAAGCTATTCCAAACAGGTCTCTCCTTTTTTGAGTGAACGATAAGGAAATTACAGATTTAATTATACTATCAATTTGCTCAAACACATTTAAACAAATTTTATCACTTTAATTGATGATATTAAATTCCTCGGCCTGGGACTTCTAATTCTGATATTGCAAAATAGAGTACAAATTTCATTTATCATGATTACTTCAGTCCTCAAGACGGCAACCAGGGTCAGTGAACCCTGTAGAGTTTTCTTTTTTGAACAACTTCTGTGATTTTTGCCATTTTCCAGGTCAAGACAAGGCCGCAGAGGAAAATTTCATTTGGCAAATTTGTACAGCACTGGTAGGAGAACATTCCGTCTGGTGACATTAAACCGCTATCTCTAACGATTCTCGAAGAAATGGCCAGTATCCACTGGACCCTGGTTGCCTTTTAACATCTGAGTAAGAGGTCGCCGTTTCGAGGGTTATGTTTCTAATGTCGTCGTCCCTTCCCTTCCCTCTCTAAGATCTTCTCTAAATCTGCCACAAGAATACTACATGGAAGTGGGCTGAACGAATACCCTTGCCTGAGCCTCCTACCTGTCAAGAATTCTTTTCCTCTCTCATGTTCTATCTTAACTCTCATCTATGTATCTACAAATAGTTCTCGTATACTCTCTTTCAAACCTTCATCTAGCCATCTCTCTTCCATGGCTGCCCATGACACCTTCCCATTAACTGAGACCAATGCTGCCTAAAAATCTACAAACTGTACGAATAGTTGCCCTTTTTTCCGCCCTGGGTTCCTATAGAGTAGATAGTTAAGCCGATGGATGTTATCTGTGATTCCCGCCCCTTTTCTAAAACCCGTCTGGTTGTGTGGTATACATCCCTCTTCCTCCACCTTTCTTTCCATCCTCCTTGTGAGCATTTCCGCATAAATTTTATATCCTACTGACATGAATGTGATACCTCTATATTCCTCCAACCTTTTTCCCACTTCTTCCCTAATCAACGTTACTACCAGTCCTGTCTTCCATTCCTCCGGCCACCCTTCTCCTGGCCATACCTTGATGCAAATCCTTTACGTCTCTTCTTTCGCCATTTATCCTCCATATTCAGTTCTTCTTTTTCCAAGCCATCTTCTCCTATTGTCTTGTTTCTTTTCAACCTTGCAATCGCCTCATTCATTTCTTCTCTACTAATCTTGTTCTCGCTGTCCTCGTCCTCATCTACCATTATTCTTCCTTCTCCCTTTACCCTATCATCCACACCTCCTATCAGCCCCTTGAAGTGCTTCGTCCACTCTTTCATTCCTATTTCTTCATTTGTGTTCCTTCTTCCTCCTCTTTTTTGTTGTCTTTCATTCGCCTTCTGTCTTTTCTCCTTTATCATTCTTTCGTGCTCTCTCTTTCTCCTGTTGTGTTGTCCTTTTTCAATTTCCCCTTTCCTCCATTTTTTTACAATCTACTTCATACTAACTGCACTTCCCCAGCATTCATCGTACCACTAACCTCTTATAAACCCCCCTTCTTTTTCTCCCGGTTTCACCTCTTCCCTCACCTTATCAATCACTCCATTAAGTGTTTATAGCAGCTTGTTTATTCCTTCCTCTTTTGAACTCCCTATCTCCTTGTTTTCTATTTTTATTCAAATTCTCTTGATTTTTCCTCCCCCAACTGCTCATTTTGAATCTCTTCTTTATCTTGCGTTCCGTATTCCCCCGACCGGGCTTTCGCCCAACATATGTCATTGCCGCGACCACCGTTTCTAAAACTGTTCTAACCATCAACATCCTTATTCTTTCTTCTGCCAGAATGTTCTCCATTACGGTGTCCCCTATACCCGCGTAAGTATATTCCTCTTTTGCATCCCCCTTTGTTTTGCCATTGAAAATGAACAATCCTGCCTCTCCCAAGAAGTCTAGTAGCCTCCTACCCTCTTGATCCGTTTCTTTTGCTTCGGGTTTCATATGAACACCTCCTTTTCTCTATCTCATACCTCGCCTCGTTGTTCCTCGGTCCATGCATTAAAGTCCCTCCTATTAGGACCAGTCTCTCCTGTTTTGTCTCTGCCCATTTCCTTATTGTTCTCCATCCGCCCTCTTCTCCTGCACATGCATACTGTATCCACAATAAGTTTTTCTTATTCCATTCTTCTAACCATTGTTCGCTTTTTTCTCCTATATACTCCTATATACTCTCCTATATACTTTCTCCATTTCTCTCCATTTCACGTGCTCCTTCTTCGCTACTCGCATCTTCCATTTATATGCTGTTTCCTATTTTCCCTAAGCTCTTCTACCTCATCGTCTCAAATTCATATCTCTTCGTTTACCCATATCCTATTTCTCCCAATCACCACCCTTTCGGCTCCACTCCTCTAAGTCCATGCTTTTCGCTCGATTAACCACTTTTTTTCCTTTCCCACCACATCAGACCTTCTTCGATTCTTCTATTTCTACTTTCCAACAACTTCTTCTTCTCCGTAACTTCATACTTATCTTTCTCACTCCCTAAGTTCACCAACAACATAGATTGTTTCCTAGTCTTCTGATCTCTGCTCAAATCTCTGATCAAATGCCTCCACTATCATATTCTTTTTCCCTTTCGCTCTTTCTTCTCTTCCATTTTTCTTCCAACCCTAATCAGTCCCATGCTCCATCTTCCATTCTGCTCTTGCATAATCACCTTATACTCCCTTGTTTCTTCCAATCTTACTTTCTCTTCCCCCTTATGCTCGTCCCTTAGTTCTAGTTTGCTCACTCTCTCTTCTAGCAGTTTCATGTCCCTTTTCCTATCCTCCTCATTCTCTCCCTGCCCATTCTTTATGTTTTCCAATTTTGTTCACACCTTCTCTTTCTCTCCTTTCCATTATTCATTCCATTCATCACGTCTTTGTCTCACTTTTCTAACCTCGTCTTCAACCAAGCGAACGTTTCATTTGTACTCCCTTCACTGCTTGCCACGTCTACGTCGCTACCCTCTCTCTTTGCTATCGTTGTGCCTCTTTGCTTCGCTCTTCTTGCTAATCTTGCTCTATCTCCCTCTTGAGCCATGCTGTGGACTCCGCATAATCGAGATACTGCTAATCTTGTTAACCGACCGATAGCCTTAACTCCCCCTCCTCTGCCTCCTCACTTTCTCACCTGTCCCCTCTATTAAGCCCAAGAATTTTAGGAACTTTAAACAGAACCCACCCTCTCACAATAAATTATTTTAACAATGTAAGGCTGCGTTTGCTCCTTCTCCATTCACATCCTTTGAACTCCTTCTTTCTACAAAACCACCAAGTGTCCCAGCAAAGCAAACCATACCTCTCAGTCAATTCTCGTCAATTTTTATTTTTTGTTTGTTCAAATTTACTCTTCCTACTGCTTCCTTCATTCACACATGCACTTGCACCCCAGACCCTACTCATTACACCCTCGCTGTACTAGCTCAACTTTCCACTTCTCCCCAGCCAAAAAATGATCGCACTCAAAAAATACCGTATAGCAGTGACGAATGTTTTCGTTTAGATCCCAGTCATGATTATTTATTAATTTCAAACAATTTAACGACGAAATCAGTATTAATAATGTATTCACACAACAGTAGATACTAGGTCTTTTTCGTCAAGAAATGCGAGAGACCGAGACGAACATTTCATATAACGTTTTTTTAAGTGTATAGGTTTTGTTGAAAAAATGTTTTCATTTAGTCATCTCGCTTGTAGGAAGGGGAAACCACTCTGGTAATTCGCTGGACCGCTCGATTATTTAAACTGGTAATACGGGGTAATACGCGAGTAATACACTTGTATTTGGAGTAATAAGATTTTATCTGGAGTAATCCACGTAAAATCCGAAGGAATTTGAAGTAATCCACTTGTAGTCCTGGTAATTCAATGTAATTTAGGTATTTCAAGTAATCAGCTTGTAATCCAAATATTTTTTAGCTGAATGTAATGTATTTTGTTAATCTTCTTCTTTGCAAATTCATGTTCTTGTTTGAAAATTCAACTCTTTGGTGGAAATCAAATCTACTTCGTACGAAATTACAATGATTTTGTTAAAAGGTCATTGTTTGATTAAAAATTTATATTTCTTTTTGGAAATTTAATTATATACCTGAAAATTCATTTTTTTATATTTAAACCTGGTTTAAAGTTGAACTACTTCGTTAAAAATTCATTTCTTGGTTTTATTTGAAAATTCCTCTCTTTGGTTGCATATTCAACTATTTTCTCAAAAAAAAATGTGTTGACTCAGAGTTCAACTGTTTTGTTGAAAATCCGTGTTTTTTATTTAAACATTATTCATTTTAATTGGCAATTCAACTCGTTGGTTAGAAATTTGACTGTTTGCTTAGAAAAGCTTTTTTTATTGGTTGATTATTTATTTTTAACAAAACATGTGAATATTCCATTCTTAGGGGTAAAGGTTTAAAGTACTTCAGTCTACGATAAATTAAACCATATCTTCAGAGCCTTAATTTGTATTGGAAACATATTCTTTAAATCTTGGTAAAATGAAGTAACTTTCGAACTAAAAGGCCAGAAGATGTGCTATTATGAATATATCGCAATTACCCGCTTAAGTGATCCCAAAACCCCAACTACCTCTTTTTTTGCAAACATCATTATTAGTGCCCCAATGGATTTTTTTCGTGCATTTGACGAAAAGAAAATTTTTCATGATGAAATATCTGATTTTTCAAATGTAATTCTGAAAGAAATATAACTTTTATCATTTATTCAATTCGAAAAATGTTTTGAAACTGAAAAAATATATTAAAAGAAAAGAATTATAGGAGCTTGGCTGAACCTTCTACTATTTTGATTTTATGAGCTGGGTGGACTTTACTGAAAATAATATTTAGTTAAGATATGAATCTGGCTATCTTATAAGCGAAAGAACAGCGTAAAAGATCTATTGAATGTTGTTTTCGAATTCTACGGTTTGTTCTACTTTAAAAGATATGGTCATGCTTCTACCACGTAATCTCCACGCGTTGGAAATTTTTATAATTTTGTAGGTTTCGGGAATAATAATAACCGACAGTAATGAGTATATATAGCAGTGAATATGTTCCTAATTTGTCAGTCATACTTTACGAAATCTACATCAAACAATGAAGATCTGTATCAGCAATCTGCTACTTACGATCGAGATTTTCCAAAATTTTGGTGGTTAGTGTACTTAATATAATGTAAATCTTAACGTTGATATGAAATATCACATATTTCAGAAAATACAATTTTTTTGAATATGAATCTATAATTTAAAATACATACTTACTGTATTTTTTCAACTTAACGATTGTTAAAATTAAAAGCGTAGTAGTTTACTACAAGGTTGTAGAGAATACAATTTTCTATCACTTTTGTTATGAAACAATCTGTCTGATAGTAATAGTTTACGAGTTATGACAGAGAAAAGTGAAGACATTTTTTAGAATTTGCAAAAAATGTTAAATTTTACCCTGAAATTTCAGAGATTATTTATTGTTATCCTTATTATATTACTACTACATCGTTATGTATGTATGAATAATAGAATGTATAATTTATATCTGATATTATATATACATACATACACTACCTCGCTGAAGTTTGCAACGTTTACAAAAAACGAATTTACAAAAAAAATTTTTTGCGCGAGACCTAAAATTTAAAAGTTCTAAATGAATCAATTTAATGACAAAAGATACCCAAAAAAGTTTCATTCCCCTAGCACCCCCGGAACACACCCCAAATCAACCCCTAAGAATCCAAAAAATCCTAAAAAATTACATAACTTCCAGACCTAAAATGTTAGTGTTGATTATAAGATTATTTAGTGCCAAAATCAAATTCAGAAGGTACCGCACCCCTATCTCCTCCGGAACACACCCCATTTCCGGAAGAGATAGGGGGATGAAACTTTTTCTGGTTTTCTTGAACATCAAATAGAACCATTCCAAAGCATAAAATTTTAGGTCTGGAAGTTAGGAAATTTTTTACGATTTTTTATAATCTTGGGGGTTGAAAACGAGGGTGTTCCAGAAGAGATAGGGGATGAAACTTTTTCCGGTTCCTTTAAACATCAAATAGAACCATTCCAAAGCATAAAATTTTAGGTCTGGAAGTTAGGAAATTTTTTGGAATTTTTTTCGATTTTTTATAATCTTTGGGGTTGAAAACGAGGGTGTTCCGGAAGAGATAGGGGGATGAAACTTTTTCTGGGGTTTTCAAACATCAAATAGAACCATTCCAAAGCATAGAATTTTATGTCTGGAAGTTAGGAAATTTTTTGGAATTTTTCTAGATTTTTTATAATCTTGGGGGTTGAAAACGAGGGTGTTCCGGAAGAGACAGGGGGATGAAACTTTTTCTGGTTTCTTTAAACATCAAATAGACCCATTCCTAAGCATAAAATTTTAGGTCCGAAAGTTAGGGCATTTTTTATGATTTTTTTATTTTGGGGGTTGAAATGGGGTGTGTTCCGGAGGAGATAGGGATGCTGTACTTTCTGAATTTGATTTTGGCACCAAATAATCTTATAATCAACACTAAAATTTTAGGTCTGGAAGTTATGTAATTTTTTAGGATTTTTTGGATTCTTAGGGGTTGATTTGGGGTGTGTTTCGTGGGTGCTAGGAGAATGAAACTTTCTTGGGTATCTTTCGTTATTAAATTGATTCATTTAGAACTTTTAAATTTTAGGTCTCGCGCAACAAATTTTTTTTGTAAATTCGTTTTTTGTAAACGTTGCAAACTTCAGCGAGGTCATACACTCACATATGTACATGTGCAAGTATGTATGAAATTATCGATATGTATGGAAAATGTATGGAATATGTGAATTACTCGTTTCCACATCATCTTTGAGGTAGAGTGAGTCAAGCGTTTTTTTGAACGTGGTATGCCCAGTTGTTCCAATCGACAAGCTTTTTCTTTCAGGAAAGCAGGAAAAGATGTTCAGTTGTATTTGTTGTAAGTTAATTGAGGTTTTGGTTTCAGTCTTTTAGCGCACCTGGATGGGTCTGGTAGACTTTTTTCGAAGGTCTGGATGGGCCAGGTTGACTTATGTCACCTTGAAGGTCAGCAGGATTTTTTTCAGGATCACCTTCCTCCTCCTCAGCTTCTTTTTCTTTGCATTCCTGCTCTTCTTCGCAGGAGTTTCCATCGCAAAACGAGCGGATGATGGAGCACTTCAAACCGGCTTTCCTGCCGCCACATTTCGTACCTCATCCTGTTTTGCATTTACAGAGAATAAACTGCAACAATTCCTCTGAAGAAGAACCTTTTTGTGGGTGTGACTATAGTAAGTCCGTGTCTACTCTCCTGCCATCCCCATTTCTCTGGGGTTTTTTCATTGTCCATCCATGCTTGGGCTTGATGATCGGTCCGTTACGAATGTTCTCGTGCAGTTTCTCTTGTCGGTGGCAATGTCTATGAATTAAATTTACTTTCTGTTACTGATCGTCGAGGATGGAAACAGCGACAAGAGCCCAGCGTGGCATTTCTTAGGCTAGATCCGTAGAGGTCAAGGATTACATTTTTCTCTGGTATAGTAACCAATTCAGGATTTGCATTCGGGTCTTCAAAGATTTCTAGATCCTTCTTCAACTATCCGTTCCTTTGCAGTGCATTTCTGAACTTCGCTTCTCCTTCACCGTACATTGCAGAAGTTGTGTCACTGCCACTGAATACGTGCAAGAAGAGTATGTTTTCTGCACGAGAACAATCGTTACGGGTCAACCATAGAGTTCAAACATGGATGGACAGTAACGGAAATCCAGAGGGATTGCTACAGAGGAATTGTTGCAGTTCATTTCCTGCGAGTACAAATCAGGATGAATTTGAAATGCCGCTGCAGGAAAGCAGGTTCAGAGTGCTTCATCATTGGCTTGTTCTGCCATGGAAACTCCTGCGAAAATGTTTGGGAAATCCTAGCAGACTCTGACGAGGAGGAAAAGGAAACTGAAGAAAAGGCTTGGAGCAGTCAAAATATTGAAAAATTTATCTTAATCAATTAAAGAAGAAGGAGAGGAGGGGAAAGAGGAGAAAGAGAAGGAAAATAAGTAGCTGAGAAGGAGGAGGGTGATCCTGAAGAAAATCCGGCTGGCGTGCAAGAAGACATAAATCAACCTGGGCCATCCAGGCCTTCAGAAAAAAATCTAACTAACATCGGATATAACTGAACATCTATTGCTGCTTTCTTGATTTGAAAAGCTTGTGTATTAGGCCTACTGGGGATACCATCTTTAAAAAAAGACGCTTAACTCAATCTACCTCAAAGGTAATGTGGAAACGAGTGATGTAGATATTCCATACATATCGATAAGTTCAGATGTTGGTAAATTAAATAACGATAACCATAAATAATCTCCCAAATTTCAAGGTAAAACTTGAAATTTTTTGCAAATGGCTAAAAAAACGCAATTTCTGCTGCCCTTTTGCCAGCAGGAGCCTAATTTGTGGAATCTTTTTTGGGTTTCGATGAGGGACTCAAAATCAACATAATTGCCAAGTTTGGCCTTGACCCAACCTTTCGCAATCTCAAAATAAATATTAGTTGGACTCTAAGACTTTCGTTTAGCAATCATTTTATTTCAAACTCTCAAAGCTTTAAGTCGCTAAATTCTGACACAATTTTAGAATTGTGAAATTATTGAGCTTGCGATTAGTTAAGTTACATTTTTTATGACGCATACATTAGAAAATCGAAATTGTTTCGGTTTTCAATTGAAAAATTTTAATAAGATTTTAATTTGTGTAAATATAGCTTTGATAGAGATAACGCTGAGTCAACATACTAAATGTACTACGACGTAGAATGGAAAATCCCTT